>PVKA01012040.1:0-59003 GCA_004027165.1 Ctenomys sociabilis | reverse complement strand
AAAAAAAAAAAAAAAAAAAAAAAAAAAAAAAAAAAAAAAAAAAAAAAAAAAAAAAAAAAAAAAAAAAAAAAAAAGAGTATAGTAAGGAAAGAGAAAAAAAATAGGTACGTTAAAGAGGAATCCACAATTCATTGTGGGAAATAAAAATAATAGGAAATAAAAGGGAAGTAAGAAATATAGAAAGGAAGATAAGTAGGAAGAAAGGGAAGGAGCAAAGAAACCTAGGAAAGACTAATGCAAATTCTATTATAGAAGGTTAATCATTCAATTTACAAACATGTTCATATATTAGGTACATAAGTGTGTTTATATACTTTCCCCTTAAGTATTTCTGGGCTACATTACTTAGTATAAAAACAACACAGACCCTGAATTTTTAAAATAAGTCATTGGGTGAGGGATATAGCTCAGTGGCACAAGTGCTCACCTAGCAATCACAAAGTCCTGAGTTTGATTCCCAGTAGAAAAAAAAAAGGATGTATTAGGTTATTACCATCTTTTCCAACAAGTTTATTATATGCCTACAAGGCATTGTTTTTAATATATGCAATCTTGTACTTACGTTTATTGTCAATCTGTAACATCCATTGGGATAAGAAATACTCTAAATCCAAGTAATCACAAAAGTTACTCTGAGGAACTGGGGAGATGGCTCAGTGGAATAAGCACTTCCCTGGCAAGCGCAAGGGCCTGAGTTCAATCCCCGGTTCCGCAAAATAAATAAATAAACAAACAAACAAACAAATAAATAAATAAATGTTAGGTAAAAGCATTTATTCAACTTTAGGGATCTTTCTATAGTCTATATTAAATTGAACATAAAACTGTCAATATTTAATGTTCTAAATTATAACATAATGGTAGTAAAATGGTTTAAATTGCAAGCTTTTATTTTATTCTTTGTAACCTGGAATCGAACTCAGGACCTTGCACTTGCCAGCAAGAACTTATTCCACTAAGCTTTCTCCCCAGCTCTAAGCTTATAAGCTTTAAACTGTTAAGAAAATCTGGAGGTTTGTAATTGGAAAGAGTACAGGGAGTAACTAAATTTACAAAATGCTGATTTTATATCATTTCTGCTACATTTACTCTAGATAGAATTCTTTAACACAAAACTTACCATGCAGAGCTATTTGTTTCTATTGAAGTACAAGTTGCAAATGTAAAGGTAGGACAGGTATTTTTTTCCTTTTAATTCCCAATTTTAAGGGCCAGCCAGATAGCTCAGCAGACTAAAGCACCTGCTTAGGCAGAGCATAGCAGCCAGGTTCGATCCCCTGCATGCCATGCTGGCCCCGCCCTCAGTGTACACTGAGACATGGTTGAGACTGGGTGTGGTCGCATGTGCCTGTAATCCCATCTCCTGGGAGGATGAAAACAGGAAAATCACCACAAGTCTGATCTATGTAGTGAGATCCTGTCGACCCTATACCAAATAAATATAAAAAAAAAAAGAGAGACGCTGATTTCCAATTTCAAAGTAAGGAGTTGAGGCTTTAGCTATAATCAAATGGAGGAAATGAGATTCATGGTTTGACTTTTTTTTTGAGACAGGAATCTTGTTATGTAGCCCAGGTTGGCTTGAATTGTGATCAGCCTGTCTCCATCACCTGAGGGTTGGATTACAGATGTGTACCATTGTATGTCTTATTTTTAATTAATTTGATATGTATATGTTTTACCAATTCCCCAAGAGGAATGTAATTATTTATTGCTAACACATACGAACAAATTTTTAAAAATATAGAGTCCAACAAAGAAAATGTATATATATTTCAGGAAAGAAAAATAATGTAATGTTTTTACAATAGATGATGTTACCCAGGATCCCATGCGAGACCTGAAAGGTTATTGTATATCATAGAAAACCCCCACATTGGTGGCCCTTAGACAAGAAATTTAAAATGCACGTGTACATTTTCACTGGATTAAGCGCCTGCTTAGGCAAGCACAGGGATGGGGGTTTGATCCCTGGTACCAAATGCCGCCAGCCCTGCCCCAGAGCTTCATATTCTGTAAGGACTTCAGAGTTTAATATCGCAATACTTGATGGAAAATACCTGTTGCATGTTATGCCTACAATGTTTAGACAAATAGTGTGGGTAAACGGAACTGCATATATTGCAGGGTAATAATAAGCTTGTTCTGGAAGGTTAACAACCTAAGTTTGCAGATCAAAAATTGAAGAAAAAGAAAGACTGCAAGGTCAGCCAACATTTTGGCCCTAGCCTTTCAAAGTCAGTGAATACTCAGGACATAGGAGAACCTGTACTGTAACATCATGGAACTCAGCAGTGCCCCAAATTTTCTGATCAAGATTATGGGGCCAAGGAGGAATGCAATCTATGATATATAGTGTGCCTAAGGAGAGTCACATGGAAAGAAAACTTTCTCTTGGGCTTCCACAGAGAGCAAATTGGTCAGGCAATGGCGGTGACTCATCCACAAGGCTGACACTGACAAGGGATCTACAAAGAGCTGTACAAGGTTACAGGAAAACACTGAGGGTACCTGACTGACCTTATCTGATACAAAAGTTACATTTTTTTTGTTATAAAGGTCTTGCTTTAACTTGGTCTTAACCATCCAGCAGAAAAGTATAAAAATGGAGGTATATAAAATAAAGATATATTAATATAATGAGCTGTGAATGGTTCAAGTCAACAAATTCTGGGGATTACCCATTTCTATAAATATATATATAAGCCATCCATGTTGTGAAAATCTGTAACATATGTATCATTGTATGTTAGTTACCCTGTTTATGTCATTTGTTCTGTTTTTGCTTCTATTTTTCACTCTTCAAGTTAAAATACAAATAAATAAATTGAAGAAAAAAAAAAAAAGTGCACTGGATTAAGTGCCTGCTTAGGCAAGCACAGGGATGGGGGTTCGATCCCTGGTACCACATGCTGCCAGCCCTGCCCCTGGTGGGCATACAGAGCCAGCAACTGAGTCCAGGAGAGGTGGCACAAGAATGTAATCCCAACACCAGGGAGGCTACAAACAGGAGGATCATGAGTCTGAACTGTACTACGCTGACAGTGTAGTGGCACCTTGCTATTTCATGGTTCAACTTTCACAGGCTGTTTTCATGGGTTTTCAAAAAATACTAATCTAAATTATTTATCATAGATGTTTCACTGTATCATGGGATTTTGCAGTACCATACAGTATACATTTATTCATGTTGTTAAAATTACAACATGGAAAACGGCTAAGAACATTAGAAGTGTTTTTAAAAAGTGTGGGAAAGATGTATAAGAATGTGGGAATGGTTTATAAAGACCTAAATATATATATAAACACTAAAATAAATATAACATTGCTACTTCGCTGATATTCACTTATCACGGGGGTGTTTGGAATGTAACCTCTGCCATAAGTGAGGGACCGCTGTATCTTCCTGCATCAGCCTCTCTGAGTGCTGGGATCACATGTGTGTGCCACCATGCCCAACTTTGCATTCTTTAATTTCCTCTCCCACTTTTTTTGGTTTTTTTTTTTTGAGACAAGGTCTTAGGGGCTGGGGAGATGGTTCAGTGGAATAAAGAAGTGGAATAAGTGCTTCCCTGGCAAGCACAAGGGCCGGAGTTCAATCCCTGGTTCCGCAAAAAGGAACCAAAAAAAAAAAAAGACAAAATCCCAAACTGGCAATCCTCCTGCCTCAGACTCCCGAGCACTAAGATTATGGGTGTGTACCACCAGACCTGGCTCTATTTAGTCTTAAGATTTTCTAATATACACTATCATGTAATCTGAGAACAATGAGCTTTATTTTTTCCTTTCCAAACTAGATGCCTTCAATTTCTCTCTCTCTCTCTCTCTCTCTCTCTCTCTCTCTCTCTCTTTCAGTACCAGGGATTGAACTCAGGATCTTGCTGCTGAGTTATCTCCCCAGCCCTTTCAATTTCTTTTTTAGTGTTATTAAATTGGTTAAACCATCCAACATGATGTTCATTAGAAGTGGTAAGAAAGGACCATCACTGGCCTTGTTTCTAATGCTAAATATTAAATAAAGTATTTAATATTTCACTATTAAATATGTTAGTTTTAGGATTTAACAGACAACTTTTATCAGGCTTAAGGAAGTTTTTTTCTTTTGATAATTATTGGGGGGGGTATTTTTGAAACAGGGTCTCAATATGAAGTTCAGACTGCCCTTGAGCTCACTTCGCAGCCCAGGTTTGTCTCGAACTTGCAATGATCGATTCTCCTGCCTCAGCCTCTGGAGTGCTGGAATTATAGGCATGCGCCATCAGGCCCAGCTTTGTGTGCTTTCTAAGTTAGGGTCTTGCTGTGGAGTCCAAACTGTTCTTGAATTCACTAGGTAGGCCAGGATGCCCTTCTATTTGTTCACTTTTTGTTTTTGTTGACTGTTGGGTAACCAGGAAAGAAGAAAGTAAAGTAGAATAATGTCCAGCAAAAACAAAAACTAGAGCAAATGAAAAATAAGGGTGGGGAATGACAAATATAAAAGATGAGATTTAACAGAATAGGCTTTTGCTAGAAATGCACTGGAATAAGAAACAAGATTGAGATAAATATAGTTACATATATTACAATTAGAGTTGATGCAAGAAAAGAAAAAAAGGATATTCTTTCTGACAATTTCCATGTCTCTCAGAAGAATGGGATTTAAATAAGGGTCAGGGAAAGTGGTAGCAGGTAGGAGTACAGAATAAGTATGCAATTGATATATTTTTTAAAAAAGAAATTAATCAAAAAAAAAGAAATTAAAATATAAGAGCACTTGGGAAAACTTTCAACATAGTTGATGCTACATATGACACCAACATATTAAAGAGATGACTAGATTCAATTATAATATGGAATGTTTTAGATAGATATAATTAAACCAGAGACCATTAGTTATTTTACCATGCTGTCTAAATGAGAAGGGCCACTGAGCTCAAAGGACTAAAGTGTCTGCTTAGGCAAGCTTAGGCAAGCTCAGAGACCGCAGTTGGATCGCCAGCACCAAGTACCACGCCAGTGCTGCCCCAGGGCAGGCTGAGTCAGCTACAGAGTCTGGGTGTAGAGGTGTACACTTGTAATCCCAGTGCCAGGGAGGCCAAAAACAGAAGGATCACTGTGAGTCCAACCTGTGAAGTGAGACCCTATAACAACCAAATACATTAAAAAAAAAAAATAAAAAAACTTAAAAAAATAAACTAGAAAAAGAAGAAAGTAAAACAACATCAAGGACTTTACAAATAATATGGATGAATTAATGCATTTGAGGCAAATCACTGGAGGCAAAACTATTATACTAAAAATATCTTGAATAAAAAAACTTTGAAAGATAGAAAATTGTTCTCTGAAAAGGAAATATATTAACTGATGACTTTTTTTTTTTTTTTGTCTTTTTGAAACAGGTCTCACTATGCAGTTCAGGCTGGCCTTAAGCTCACTTTGTGGCTCAGGCTAGTCTGGAACTCACAATAATCCTCCTGTCTCAGCCTCCCCGAGTGCTGGGATTACAGGCATGCGCCACCACGCCCTGCTAACTGATGACTTTTAAAGGTTAAGATCATAGAACAGTATAGGAGGCAAGCAGACCTTTTTTTTTTTTTTTTTTGATATCAGGAATCAAACTCAGGACCTTGCACTTGCCAGAGATGCTTGCACCACTGAACTAAATCCCTAGCCCAAGCAGATCTTCTATAACATGAATATTAATTGCCTAAAATGCTGATTATGGAGAAAACTGCTCACTAAATTCTTCAACAAAAGACATAAAAATCAAAAAATGTTTTTCCAAATTGATAAATGACTAGTCACAAAAATAGAACTTTATTTCCAAAATATAAGAAACCATCATAATTAGGGGTTATAACTTTTATAGATATGAAAATACATATCAAAAAAATTAAATAATTGGTCCTAAACCACCAGAAATAAGATGTAAATAAAGGTCCTTTTGATTCCTAAGACTCTTATGTAACCTCCATAAAGGAACAATGCTCACATTATCCATAAAAAAAGATTCAATTCAGAAAGCATATGCCTGAAATATTTCAAATGTGGAAAAATACATACTACAAAAGAACTCCAAGGACTGGGGATGCAGGTCCGTGGCACAATACCTACCTAGCAGGCACAAATCCCTGAGTTCAATTACCAGTACAGAGGGGGAAAAAAGAAAAAGGACCCTAGTTACATTTATTCTAAAGCTTTTTTGAAAAACAAGTTTGACAGTTGAGATCATAGGAGTTAACAAATGATAGTAAAAATGACAAAAACTAATTGTTCTTTTAATCAGACTAACATTTGATGACTACTAAGGCAAAATAATAGAAATAAAGTTTCTATGCTAACTACATAGTACTATAAATTCAAAATGGTTAAGTGGATTAAGAATACATTTAAAAATGTTTTAAAATATTTTAAGTATATGGAATATTTACAACATACATAAAGGGTCAGAATAAGTGTTTATTATTAAATATTGATTTATTATTTTTGGTTTGCTCTTTTGTTTTGCTTTGTTTTACAATTAAAACAGTTGCAATAAGTGACACTAATGTCTTGTTTTTGATCTTACAGCCTCTCATCATCATTAAATATGATGTTAGCTGTATTTTTCACAGATGATCTTTATATTGTTAAGAAAGTTCCTTTCTACTCCTAGTTTACTGAGGGCATGATTTTATTTTTATTTTTATGGTACCAGAAATTGAACTCAGGGCTTTATGCTTGCCAAGTAGGCACTTGTGCTACTGAGCTATATCCCCAGCCTCCCTTGAGGGTGTAATTTTAAATTGACACACAGGAGGGGCGGCCAGATAGCTCAGCAGAGTAAAGCTCCTGCTCAGGTGGAGAGCAGCAGCTCGGGTTCAATCCTTGGCGTGCTGGGCTGGAGCTGAGACAGCAACTGAGACTGGGCATGGTAGCATACACCCATAGTCCTAGCCCTTGGGAGGCTGAAAACAGAAGGAAGAATCACTAACAGTCTGATCTACATATAGTGAGACCCTGTACTAAATACATTAAAAAAAAATTGACACACATAATAACTATTAAGTTTATGAGACAACTTGGATGTTTTGGTACATGTTTATATAATGATCACATTGATTATTAGTTTATCAATCACCTTAATCATCATTCACCTGTGGTGAAACATTAAGATATAAAATAACCTAAAACCTACCACATTTCTAGCACACCTCTCAAATGACCCTGAAACCACCCCATGTTGCTCTCCTATGACATGGCACACTTTTTTCCTTGGGAACTATGAGTTTAACAAAATATTTTTTCAGTGGTAATCATCTGATGTATAGTATTCACTGAATTCACTATAACCTAATAACAAAAATATTTTACAGTAGTAGCATTTTCCTTCTGTTTACCTATACTTTTTTCAATTTTTTTTTTGGGGGGAGGGAAGGCCAGGGAGATGGCTCAATAGAATAAGCAACTGCCTGGCAAGTGTAAGAGTCTGAGTTCAACCCCCAGTTCTGACAAAAAAAAATTTTTTTTTTTTTTTGGTATAGGGGCTCAGTACACAGCTCAGATTTGTAGTGATCCTCCTGTTTTCAGCCTCCCCAGTGCTGAGATTACAGGCATGCACCACCATGCCTGATTCAGAAGCTGGCTCAGCATACCCAAGGGCAGAGTTGATGTGGCATGCAGACCAGGGATCAAATCCTGGTCCATGTGCTTGCTGAGCTAACTTGCTGGCCCTTGTCTGTAATTTAGTTTGTTTTTCTGGTTTCTTAGGATGAAAAGGTAGCTTATTTATTTCATAGCACTAGTTTAGCTGTATACTGTAAGCTTTGGTATGTTGTACTTTTTTTTTTTCATCTCAACATATTTTCCAATGTCTTTTGTGATTTTTTTTTTCTTTTCATTTATTATTTAGGCAGACTATTTAATTCTGTTCATCAATTTCTCAAAATTTCTTCTATTAATTTTTTTTTTGGGGGGAAGCGTCTACCAGGTGTTCAGGGTCTCAGTAACAGATGGGGACTTGTAGGATTCCTTGTGGGAATTCCAGCTCTGTAATTCCTCCCAAGAGCTGGAATTACAGGCGTGCACCAGTCTGCACCAGTCTCAATCGCTGTCTCAGCATGCCCCACCCAGGGGTGGGACCAGCATGTTTGGGGATTGAACCCCTAGCCCCTATGCTTGCCTTCAGGTGCTTTAATCCACTGAGCTATTTGGATGGCCCTAATGAGTTCTAATTTTATTATTTATTCATTCCTTGAATTTAACAAAATATCTTTTCAGTGGTAATCATCTGATGTACAATATTTACTGAGCTTACTATAATAACAAAAATTTTTTACAGTAGCATTTTCCTTCTGTTTACCTATACTTTTTTCTTTTCAAATTTTTTTTTGGGGGAGGGTCTCACTGTGTAGTTCAGATTGGCCTTAAACTCACCAGGTTGGTCCCGAACTCTAGGCAATTCTCCAGCCTCAGCCTCCCAAGTGCTAGGATTATAGGTGTGTACCACTATGCCTGGCTTATGCTATTACAGAATACTATATTTGGATGAATTCTCTGTAAGAGAAAATCTACTATCAATTCTAATAACCTTCGAAATGGTATTAAGACAATTTTTCAACAAATGTTGGAAAAGATGCCTAACTGTGGAGGTAATGACTGTAGCAGTCCATTGCCACAACCACTCAGCCACCTCATCCCACTGGTGCATGACTAATCTCAACACTTGGTAGTCTGAGGCAGTAGAATCACAGCAAGTTTGAGGCCAGCCTGTGCTACATAGGGAGTTCAAGATCAGTCTGAATTACATAATGAGACCTTGTTTCAAAACATAAAAGAAAACTAAGATTGAGGGCTAAGAGCAAAATTCCTTTATATTTTATATAAATATAGCATCTTATAGATTACAGAAAATACTTTTACATTTATGCATTTTACATTCAGTATATTTAAAAAATACATTTAAAAAAATATCTTGCACATTATTTAAACACAAAACAGACAATAAATTAACAAAAATAAAATACCTGATAAGTGTTGTCAAAACTGTCATACATGAATCTGGTGATCAGAGATGTCTTTCCAACTGAAATGAAAAGAAGCAAAAGAGACTTGCTCAGTGAACACATTATACTGGGTCCTCAGGCAATTATTCTACAGAGAGCTACAAGTAAACGGACAACAGCTGCAACAGTTATAACCATAATAAAAACCATATAGTCCCATGCTTATTGACATGACTTTCTCTAATCATAAACAAGCTCTTCACATTAAGAACATAGGTAGGAATATTTAGTTAAGATGAGGAAATGAAGAGACAACATAGGATAGAGGAAAGCAATCAACTATGTTGACTCTCTAATTCACAAAAAGCCAACCAGATATTTACTTGGGCCTTAACAAAAAGAACTCATCTACATTCAGGTCCACTTCATTTAGTGAATCAAAGAACAATCTCTAAGATTAGAAAGATAAAAGAGTCTTAAGGAATATGAGGGCTATAAGAACTAGACTGTTAAAGAGTGAGAAAGAAGTGACAGGAGGAACTGTTAAAAAATTATCCCAGGATCAGACCTCTCCATTTCTTTGGCAAGGAAATCCCCAAAATCCGTACTTCTACTTTGTGTTGATATTTTTCAGAAAGTACCACTAGGTCGATCATAATGAATACTGGCAATTTCCATACTAATGACCACAATCTCCAAGAGTAAAATAGTATCTATTTTTCTATTTCTCTAGTAGTTTGGCACAGACTCAATAAGTATTAAACAAGAGTCTTTCAATTAGAAAGGACCTATGTAAGCCTGAACCAGTGGTGCACTCCTATAAATCCCAGCACTTGGGAGTCACTAAAGCAGGAGGACCACTAAGTTCAAGGCCAGCATGAATAAGACCCTTACTCAAACACAAACAATGAATGAATCTTGAGAGTTAACACTACCTAATCTCAAAAATAACTCTGAGAGTTCAGCTCACCTACACTGTCAGTGGTTTGTGCTGTCCAAAACTGTATTTCCTCTATCTCACCCCTTTCTAGAAAGTGCCATCAAATAGATAATTCATATCTTTTCTTCCATATTAGCACATCAGGGATAATATGAAAACTAAGATTTTAAAAATTTTATGGGGCCAGGGAGATAGCTCAGTAGAATAAGTGCTTGCCTGGCAAGAGCAGAGTCCTTGAGTTCAATCCCTGGTTCCACCAAAAAACAAAAGTTAAATTATGGCATTTTATAACAAACATCTTCATAATTGATACTACTGTGAATAACAAAAGGAATTTTATTTTATCTATTTTATTTTATTTTTGTATTTTTGGGAAGAGTCTACAGGGTTTTCAGAGTCTCACTACTAGATAGGAATCTAGTGATCTGGCTATTTATAGCTTCCCAAGAGCTAGGATTACAGGTGTGCACCGGTCTCAGTGCGCTCCAGGGGTTGAGCCAGCATGGCAGGCCTGGAGATCAACCCCTAGCCCCTGTGCCTGCTTGTAGGTGCTTTAATCCACTGAGCTATTTGGCCTGTCCATATTTGGCCTGTCCATATTTATTTATTTTTGGTATAAGAAACTGAACTCACCACCTCATGCTTGCCAGGTAGGCACTGTATCACTGAGCTATTTATATCCCTGGCCCCAGAAGGCATTTTAGATACATATTTTCATCCAAATCTTTTAGTCCTTTTCCAGAATTAGTGAAGCAAATTTATTTTTTTTCTGCCAACTTCTGCTTAAGGAAGAGCTTTAATTCTGATAGATAAAAGTGGCACTGAGATGAAATCAAGGCTACACAGATAATCCAAACAACTGAAATTTTCTTACTGATATCCTAGGAAAAACAATTTCAATGAAATCTCAATTTGTTTTTAGTTCCTTCTTGTTGCAACCTTTTCAAAAACACTTTTGTTGATAAGTGGATATAGAATTAAAAATCATATCCTAATTGTGGGTGATACCTCTAAAATGCTAATAAGAACTAAGGCCTAGGTAAATCTGCTTTACAAACATACTTAAGAATTTAGTAATGAGGGTTGGGGAGATAGCTGAATGGTATAAGTACCTCCCTGGCAAGCAAAAGGTCCTGAGTTTGATCCCTAGCACTAAAAAAATTTAGTAAAGTGTAGGTAAATGTTTTTATATAAAAATATTAAAAATCTTTTAATAAGTAGCAATAAAGCAAAAATTTTTAAATAACCTAAAATATAAAAAAGGCATGTGGGGGCCAGGGAGATAGCTCAGCAGTCTAATGCATTTACTTAGGCAAGCTTAGTTAGGCAGGAACAAGGAAACTGCAGTTCAATCCTCAGCACCATGAACCATGCCAGCCCTAGGGTAGGCTGAGCCCACCCAAAAGAAAAAGGCATGTGTAAGGGGTGTCGTTTATGATTACTTCCGGGCTTGTTTTTCCCTAGAATATTATGCCAGACAGTCCATAACAGGTTTTTAGGGCCAGTTTTTCATTTCACAGCCATTGCAATCTTATGTTTTAGGCATCCCAGATTTACACTATATTTCCTCACAAAGAGGTCAGTTTAGAAAAAAAAACCAGGTCTGCCAAATAGATCAGGGGATTAAAGTGCCTGAAAGCAGGCATAGGAGTCAGGGGTTGGATCCCAGGACTGGAGGGCCGGACCGTCCCACTCCTGGGGCACAAATTGAGACTGGGAGTGGTGGTTCCCTAAAATTCAAAAGAAAGAAAAAGAAATCTTACAATCTCAATCAACTCATAAGAAAAAAATATCAGACAGGACTGAAGATGTAGTTCAAAGTAAACCTTGCATGTGTGAAGCCCTGGGTCTACACCCCAGCATCAACACACAAAATAAATAAAAAAGACACAAAGAATAAGGCTGAGTTGAGAAACTGTCAGAGGCAAGAGGAGCCTAAAAAGACAAATTGACTCAATATAATAAAGTACCTGAGAGAATCTTGGAAAAGAATATTAGTATTAAATTATGTCGGGCATGGTGGCACATGCCTGTAATCCCAGCACTCGGGAGGCTGAGACAGGAGGACTATTGTGAGTTCGAGACCAGCCTGAGCTACAAAGTGAGCTTAAGGCAAGCCTGAACTGCATAGTGAGACCCTGTCTCAAAAAGACAAAAAAAAAAAAATACTAAATTAAACTAAAGAAGGGGCTGGGGAGATGGCTCAGTGGAATTAAGCTCTTCCCTGGCAAGTGTAAGAGCCTGAGTTCAAACCCTGATTCTGCCAAAAAAAAAAAAAAAAAAAAAAAAGAACACAGAATAAATTATGGGTTTTTACTTAATGTAGAACCCCAGGTAATGAATTATAAAAATGTATTAATGAAAGATTTTTAAAATAAGATGACACTAGGTGCCAGTTTATAGGAACCACTACTAGTTCAGTTTTATAAATCTTGAGGAATTTTAAAAATCATGTTTATTTAAAAATTCACTTTAGGGGTCGGGGAGATAGCTCAGTAGAATAAGCACTTCCCTGGCAAGCACAACGGCCTGAGTTCAATCCCCAGTTCCACCAAAATAAATAAATAAATAAATAAATAAATAAATAAATATTCACTTTAAAAATAAAATATATTAAAAAATAAATACAAAATAATTCAATATTCACATACCATTAAAAATAAACATAATAGGGAGACTAGTGGTTTCCTGGGCCAGCAAGAAATTGAAATTAAACTTTCAGGGATCATGGAAATTCTATCTATCTTGTGATAAATTCACTGAATTGCACATTTTAAGTAGATGCAGTTATTATATGTAAGTTGGGACAGGGACATAGCTCAGTGGCATATGCCTGCCTGGCAAGTGCAAGGTCCTGAGATTGATCCTTGCTTGGTACCAAAAAAAAAAGTGCACTATATGTAAAAATTAACAGGAAAAAGTAATCTCACTAAACAACCTCATTAAGACAGCACTGATTTCACTTAAATGAAGTTTCAATTGACCCATATTTAAACTTCTGAAAAACACAGCTCTATGTCAGTGAACTCAGGTTTTCTCAGCACAATACCAACAGAAAGAGACAGATAAGACTGACAGACAGCCAGACATGTGCGCACACGGGCGCGCGCACACACACACACACACACACACACACACACACACACACACTACAGACTGAATTCAGGTCTTACTACTGAACAACAACCCTCGCTCATTTTTGTTTTTGTTTTTTTTTTTTTTTTGTCTTTTTGAGACAGGGTCTCACTATGCAGTTCAGGCTGGCCTTGAGCTCACTTTGTAGCTCAGGTTGGTCTCGAACTCACAACAATCCTCCTGCCTCAGCCTCCCGAGTGCTGGGATTACAGGCATGCGCCACCACGCCCGGCCCCCTCGCTCATTTTTATGTTTTATTTTGAGACAGGATCTTAACAGCTTACTAAATTTCCTGGCTGGATTCAAACTTGCAACCCTCCCATCTTAGCTTTCCACAACGCTGCAATTATAAGTGTACCACCATGCATGGCTAAGAAATACATTTCAAGTTGTATGTAAGGATGCAATTACATACATAGAAGTTTTATAAAATTAAGGATAATATATTGTTATTTTTCATTGTGTAAATTACTTGCTGAAATATTTACTGTTAGAATAAAATTTCTGGACTTGTTTTAAAATATTCCTGTGAACATCAAAGTCTTTCTTAAACTTAAAAGAGTTTTAAGTATTTTATCATAAAGTATTATGCTACCCACATTGGGTGAGTAAGGAACTGCTAAATATTCTTTATTAGATTTAGAATTTTATTTTGAGTTTTTGGGTACTAAAAATAGATCCCAGGGCCTCTGCACTAAGCTAAATTTCCAATCTTTTTTTTTTTTTTTCCTTCTTTCTATACAGGGTCTTGCTACATAGTTCAGACTCATAGTGATTCTCCTGTCTCAGCTTCCCCAGCACTGGGATTACATCCAGGCAAGTGCTTATTCCACTGAGCCATCTCCCCGGCAACACTGGGATTACAGGCATGTGCCATGTCTGGTTTCAGAGTCAGCACAGAGCATCTGAAGTTCCAGGGTCAGAATGGCATGTAGTACCAAGGATCAAACTCAAGACCCTGTGCTTGCCAGGCAGGCATTTATGCCACCATGCTACCACCACAACCCATTACCAGTCTTCTTACACTGTGACAGGGTCTTGCTAAATAAATTGTCCAGGATCAAGTTCGCAAATCCCCTCCTGCCTTAATCTCCCTATAATGGATGTGCACAACCATGTCAAACTTGCTGTTATACTTGGAGGCTTTTAACTAATCACAAATTTTAAATTTATGAAATACCTTGCCTAAATCTACTACATAACTTCCTTCCTATTTCTATGAACTAGATTGATACTTTGAAATGTTAAAAATCAGTATTGCTTGCAAAACCTTGATTTTTTTAAAAACTTGTCATTAAAGACAAATAAGGGTCAGCCAAATAGCCCAGTAGATTAAAGCATCTGCAAGGAGGTGCAGGGGTCAGGGATTTGATCCCTGGGCCTGCCATGCAGGCCCTGCCCCCAGGGAATGCTGAGACAGTAAGTGAGACTGGGTGCAGTGGTGCAACTGGGTGTTGTGGTACGCACTTGTAATCCCAGCTCTTGGGTTACAGACGTATCACTATGAGTCTGATCCAGCAGTGAGACCTTGAACACAAAAAAAAAAAAAAAAAAAGGAAAGAAAAATTATAGCCCAATATGACACATGATCAAAAATATAAAACTAATTGTTAAGATTTTTAAACAAATGAGTATGTTTAGCACTGCCCGTCAACATACAAAAATCAGTTGTATTTCTATGTACAAGCAACAACTGGAAACTGAAACTTCATAAACTTTCAGTTACAATAGTATCAAAATCAAAATACTAGTATCATGAAAATTCAACCCTCACTGAACATTGCAAAACACTGGTAAGTGAAATCAAAGCCCTAAATAGATGGAGAGGGCTACTATTTTAAGAATTAAATATTCAACATTGTCAAATCTTTCTAAACAGATCTAAGAGATTGAATGCAATTTCTTTTCTTTTTTTTTTTTTTTGTCTTTTTGAGACAGGGTCTCACTATGCAGTTCAAGCTGACTGTAAGCTCACTTTGTAGCTCAGGCTGGTATCGAACTCACAACAATCCTCCTGCCTCAGCCTCCCAAGTGCTGGGATTATAGGCATGCACCACCATGCCCGGCTTTGAATGCAATTTCAATTAAAACAAAAGGCCAGGGAGGTAGCTCAGCAGCATAACCACCTGATTGGCAAGCGCAAAGTCATTAGTTTGATCCCTGGAACAAAAAATAAGTAAAGCTTGTGATCAATTAAAACAAAAGCATAAACTGAAACTAATTCAAAGATTACAAGGAGAGGACAAAAGGTTCTCAACAGTCAAGAGAGCCAGGCACAGTGGCGCATGCCTGTAATTCCAGCACTAAGAGGTCAAAGTAGGAGGATTGTGAGTTTGATGTCAGCCTAGGCTACATTGGAAGGCTGTCTCATAAAAAAAAAAGTCTAAACCTACACAGTTTGGACTACTCCTGTCTCAGCCTCTGCAGTGCTGGGATTACAGGCATGTGTTACCGTGCCTGGTTTTAGGCCAGTATCGTGCACCCAGGGACCCGGGGCCAGCATAGCATGGGGAACCAGGGATCAAACCGAGATCCTTGCACTCTCCGGTAGGTGCTTAGACTGAAGCCATCTCCAAAGTCCCAATAATGTGATATTAAAATCCAATAGAACAGTTAATTTATGATGAAGGCACTACTGGAAATCAAAGGAAAAGAAATAGGACAACTGGATATCTGAATAGGTAAAAAAAACTTTGAACCCTATTTCTCTCTCTCTCTCTCTCTCTCTCTCTCTCTCTCTCTCTCTCTCACACACACACACACACACACACACACTCACAATTCAAGATGGATCACAAACCTAACTGTAAGAAGTAAAATCTAGATCTTCAAAAGAAAGTAACAGGATTCTATCTTTAAGACCTGGAATAGACATAGGTTTCTTTAAAACTGAAAAAGCCGCACTAATTAAAAAAAAAAAAGCTAGGTATGGTGGCATGACTGTAATTCAGATAACTCAGAAATCTGAAGCAGGAAGATTGGAAATTTGAGACCAGCATAGACAAGTAAGCAAAAGCCTGTGTCAAACTTTAAAAAGAAGTCTATAATTCATCAGTTAACTGAATACAAAGATACTAAAGTACATGAAACACCAAACAAAGAATTAAAAGAAAACTGATATATAAGAATAATGACTTCCAAGATGATACAAACAGGTGAATGAATTAAACAAGCAAGACCATAAGACAATTCAGGATGTGAAGGAGTAATGCAACAATGAGAGATTCTGAAGAACCAAACAAACTCAGGAGCAGAGCAGTAAATCAAAGAAGTCAGTGGAGGGGCCAGGGAGATGACATAGTGGAATAAGTGCTTCCCTGGCAAGCACAAGGACCTGAGTTCAATCCCTGGTCCCCCCCCCCCAAAAAAAAGGTCCATGGAAAGCCTCACCAACAGTCAAACTTAAAAAAAAAAAGACTGTACAAAAAACAGAATTTCAGAATTTAAAGATAAGGCTAAGAAATTATTAAGTGTCAATACTAGCAAAGAAAGAAAAATGTAAGTAAAACTTTCAGAACATTGAAATAGTCAAAAAACCAAATCTACAAAGTTTGGGCATAGAAGAGAGTCCAAGCCAAAGTACAGACCAATTACACAGAAAATCCCTTTAGTGAAACAATAGAAACTCTCCAAAGCTTGTGAAAAATGAGGCTTCCAGATATGGTACACACTTACAACTCTAAACAAGTAGGACCATTAAAAAATCCTCCCTATGCTACATCCTAGTTAAAACAGTACAAGGCTAGCCTGGGCTACACAGTATGTTCCAGGCCTGCCTGGATTACATAGTGAGACTAAAAAAATAAAAACAAAATAAAATAAAATAAAAAAACAATACTACAATGTAAATGAAAGGCAAGAGCTCTCTCTCTACCAGTGAGCCACTTTCCCAACTCTTCATTTCAAATTTTGTATTGAACCTAAGATTGATATAAAAATTAAATCTTAAATTTTTTTTTTACATGTGTCATTATACATCTGTCTAAATCTAAAGAATGGGGGCCAGGGAGATGGCTCAGTGGAGTAAGTGCTTCCTTCCCTGGCAAGCACATGGGTCTGAGTTCAATCCCCAGTTCATCAAAAAATTAAAATAAATAAATAAATAAATTCACAGAATGTGTAATACCAACAAGGAACCTTAATGTAAACAATGGCTTCTGGGTAATAATGATGTACATGTCAGTGCAGGCTCATCCATGTAACAGACGCACCACAATGATGGGTAAGGCCATGTATATGTAGGCAGGGAGTTTTTGGAAAATCTCTACTATTTCATTATGTTTTGCAGTGCTTGAGATCAAACTTAGGGCCTTGCACATGTAAGGCAAGAGCTCTACCAGTGAGCTACTTTCCTAGCTCTCCACTTTAAATTTTGTAGTGAACCTAAAATTGATCTAAAAAATTAAATCTTTTTTTTAATTTACATATAGAAAAGCTGATGACAAAGACATAAAAAGATCCACTGTCTGGTCTTACTAAGGCTAAAAAATAAGTAAATATTTTAATGCTTAGTTACTATTTATTATTAATTTTATTCCAAAACTAACAAATACTAGTCAAAGAAGTTCAGGGGCCAGCAAGACACCTCAGCAGACTAAGTGCCTGCCTGGCAAGCACAGGGACCAGGACTTGATCCTCACATGCCATGCTGGCCCTGCCTCCAGGTGCCAAGCCAGCCACTGAGACAAGGCATGGTGGTGGATGCTTGGGAGGCTAAAACCAAGCGAATCATTATGAATCCAAGCTGCTTAGTAAGACCCTGTACCAAATACATAGATGCATATGTACATATGTATGTATACACGTACATACATATATAAAAAAGAAGTTCAAGGTTCAAAATACAGAAACAAGTAATAGGGGTCAGTGATATAGCTCAGCAGCAATAAGTGCCTACCTGGCAAATACAAAGTCTTGAGTTCGACCCCCAGTACGGGGAAAAAAAAAAAAGTAATGCGGTTTAGGGAATTGTGATTCATTGAAAGAAACAGAGAGGGAAAGAGAGACAGACAGACAGACACGCGTGTGCATGCACACACACACACAGGGCTTGGGAGTCTGAAAACAGGAAGATCATTACAAGTCCGAACTGTGTAATGAGACCCTATAAACCCTGCACTAAATACATTCAAAGGTTGGCCAAACAGCTCAGCAGAACAAAGCACCTGCAAGCAGGCACAAGGGCCAGGGTTTCAAACCAAGAGCCTGCTGTGTTGGCGCCTGTCCTGGCCCTGAGGCCCTCTGACAAAGTAATTGAGACTGGGATTGGTGGTGTGCCCCTGTAATCCACACTCTTGGGAGGCTACAAACAGGCAGATTATTACAAGTCAGACCTAGCTGAGAGACCCTGAACACCCTGTAGACCCTTCCCTAAAAATACAAAATAAATACATACATACATTAAAGAAAGAAAAACTTTCAAATTAATATGGCATGATTTTTAAAAGACTATAAATCCACACAACAAAAGAAATACAATATAAAGAACTAGAGCAAAAAAGTATTATAATAAGATGGTAAATGCTAGTTTAAATATAAAGTGTCCTCCAGAGACTCAGGTATGGATGGAATTATCCCCATTGCAATAATATTTAGAGGTATCACTAAGAGAAGTGACTGGAACATGAGGGCTTTAACAACATCAGCAGATTAACCCAATTTGATGGCATTATTAGAAAGTTATAGAAATGGGATGAAGCCAAGTTAAAAAGAATGGGATTATGAGAAAGCAATGTTAAGAACTACATCTGGTCTCCATTTTCTTATTCTCTGGTTCTCTCACCTTCTGTATCCTGGCTATCATGTGGTAAGTAGCTTTCCTTCTGCATATCCTTCGACACTTCTGCCTACCAAGGCTTAAAAGCAATCAGCCTGCTTGCCATAGACTGGAACTTCTGCAACGATGAGCCACAATAAACCTTTCCTCCTTTAAGCTATTTTTCTCAGGTATTTTGCTAGAGCAAGGGAAAACTGACTAACACAGAACTTTTTAAAAGATTTTTTTCTTTTTTTTAATTTTTTTTATTTTTTTGTCTTTTTGAGACAGGGTCTCACTGTGCAGTTCAGGCTGGCCTTAAGCTCACTTTGTAGCTCAGGCTGGTCTCGAACTCACAACAATCCTCCTGCCTTAGCCTCCCTAGTGCTGGGATTACAGGCATGCGCCACCACGCCCGGCTAAGATTTTTTTTTCATGGTACCTGAAATTAAACAGATTCTTGTACATTTAGGAAAGCACTTTAGCATTAACCTACTTTACCAACCTTTTTTGCTTACTCCTTTGTAGTTTCTAGACAAGGTCGTAGGCTGGCTTCAAATTTATGATCCATCTGCTTCAACCTCCAAAGCAGGATCACAGGTGTGTGACTGTACCCCAGTCAAGGTAGACTTATTTTAAAACCAAGTATATAATTCTATTAAACATAAATGTACTAATGCTCCAATTTGTAAAACAACTTATCAAACACAAAGACTGACTAGATGCTGGTTTTTCAGGTACAGTACACCTAAAACTTGAAAGAAAAAAAAAAAGACTAAAACTGAAAAGATAGAAAATACTAGGCAAAAGAAAGGATCTAGGGGCTGGGGAGATGGCTCAGTGGAATAAGTGCTTCCCTGGTAAACGTAAGGGCCTGAGTTCAATCCCAGGCTCCGCCAAAAAAAAGGATCTATATTAATACCAAATTGAAGCCAGGCACAGTGGCACATTATTTATGTCTCAGCTTCACAGGAGGCTTAGGCAGATCGCTTCAGCCCAGAAATTTGACACTGGCCTGAGCAATACAGCAATACCTTGTCTTTAAAAGAAACAAAAAAGACTCTCTGCCTGATCCACCCCAGCCAGGCCCCCTCTGCAACTCCCCGGAGCCCCTGCCCACAAGCCTGCAGAGTAAGTGAGAACTTTTGTGACTCTTCCAGTCCAATGAGTGTGTGGGAGAGCTTTGGCACTCCCCGGTGCTCGCTAGGGCAGGGGCACAACAGAGGGGAACCACAGGCTCACAGTTGTACCAGAAGGGCTGCAAAAAAAGGAGCTGAATACAATAGCTAGATCCAGGCCAGGGATAACTGGATAATCTCAAACTTAATAGATAAGCACCCAAATCTCCTTATGCACTGGGGTTGTAACTGCACCAAAGCTCTACACCAAAGGTTAGAGGTCAGTGCTATACAAAATGACAAAGACAAGGAGCAAAAGGCAATTTCAGGACTCTACCCCATCAATGATAAGTGCAGAAGACACTAGCTCAGCTGAAATAAATGAATTAACAGAGTCGGAAGCAAAGAAACAATAGCAGAAAGGTACAGAGGAACTCAGATTGCAATAGAAAAAAGAAATTTTTTAATACATACCATCTGAAGTAATGACTCAAATCCAGGAATGTATGGGGGAAATCCAATGCCCACCCAGAAAAAGTGCAGAGAACACTATCTCAGCTGAAACATATGAATTAACAGCCTTGCAAGCAAAGAAACAATAGTAGAAAGGTAAAGAGGAACTCAGAGCAGAAATAATTTGTGAAATAAAAAAAAAGAAATCTTTGAAATCATAGCATCTGAAGTAGAGAATCAATTCTGGAAATATATGGAGGAAACCCAATTTCCAATTTGGAAAAAACTCTGCAGTAAAAGAATTAATAGCTACCTCTAAAGAAGACATTGATTAAAAAAAAAAAAATAGAGGAGATTAGAAATATGATAGATTCCTTGAATGAGCAATACAGGAAAGAAACAGATCAAATGAAGCAGAGTCAAAGAGATATAGAAGAACTTAAAATCTCAACCAGGGGTCTACAAAATCATCTGAGTGAAAGCGAAGACTAGAGTTTCAGATCTTGAAGACGCTGGTGCAGCTAGTGAAAAGGTGAGAAAGGGTCTCTTACAAACACCGAGTATGCAGGAAAAAATAATCCATCACATGCAAGATGATCCCAAGATGAAAAATGTGAGGGTAATAGGCATCAATGAGAAAGAAGATACAAATGATATAAAAAAAATATGGGCAGAATAGCAGAAAACTTGCCAAATATGAGGAAACAATCTAGTATTCGGTAACCGAAGCATACGAACGCCAAGTAACTTCAACTCAACTAAAAACACACAGAAACGTGTAATAGTCAAGATCCCAGAAATTCAACAAAATACTATACTGAAAGCTGCTAGAGAAAGAAGCAGATCACATTCAAAGGAAAACCCATCAGAATCACCGCCTATTTCTCTTCACAAACCATGAAGGCAAGGAGACTATGAAGCAGAGTACTTCAAATCCTCCATCAAAACAAACTACAGTCCAGACTACTATACCCTGCAAAACTCTCTTTCAAGTTTGATGGAGAAGTGAAATGCTTCCATGACAAAGTACTAAAGAATTTCACGATAACAAAGCGACTTTCCACAGGTTACTGAAAGATGTTCTTAAGAGGGACCACAATGACCAGCGCTCCAAAAATGAGAACAAAAGGAACCTAAATAGGGCAAACAAACACAGGATAAAAAGGAGTAAACAATAGCAGGTAAACAACATGACAATCATAAGTCAACACATTTCAATTATAACCATCAATGTAAATGGACTCAATTCACCAATTAAGAGAAATAGACTGGCACAGTGGATTAGGAAACAAAATCCAATAATATGCTGTTTACAAGAAACACATTTAACTCAAAAAAGACATTCATAGGCTGTTTTCCATCAAAGGATGGAAAACAATACTACATGCCCCAGCACCTCAGAAAAAAGCAGGTAGCAATTTTGTTCTCACACAGTCTCAACTTCAAATCAAGAATGATCAAATGAAATAAAGAAGGCCACTATATATTGGTTAGGGGAAAAATTCAAGAGGAAGAGGTAACACTCATAAATATCTATGCACCAAACACAGGAGCACCCAACTATATAAGACAAATCTTAATGGACATGAAAAATCTAATATCCAATACCACAATCTTAACAGGAGACCTTAACACACCCTTATCTCAAAAAGATAGATCAACCAGACAAAAAATTAGCAAAGAAGTAGCAGAACTGAACCAGAACTTGGAACAAATGGACCTGGTAGACATATACATAATGTTTCACCCGACCACAGCTGAATACACATTTTTTTCAGCTGCACATGGTTCATTTTCTAAAATTAGTCACCTATGAGTCCATAGGTCATGCTTAAGTATATGTAAGAAAACACAAATTATCCCATGCATATTATCCAACCACAGTGCAATGAAACGAAATAAATGACGAAGGAAACCAGAAAAAAACCCTAAATACATGAAAATTAAACAACACCCTACTCAGCAATCAATGTGTCACAGATGAAATTAAAGAAGAAATTCAACAATACCTACAATTCAATGAAAATTCAACCACAACTTATTGGAATTTATGGGATGCAATGAAAGCAGTTCTCAGAGGGAAAGTCACAGCTATGAACTCACACATTAGGAAAACAAAATGGGAACAAATAAACACCCTAATGCTGGAAGAGCAAACCAAACCCAGAGCCCAAGGATAAGAAGAAATCATAAAGATTAGAGCAGAAATTAACTCAACTGAGATGAAGAAAACAGTTCAAAGAATCAATGAATCAAAAAGCTGGTTCTTTGAAAGACTAAATAAAATCAGTAAGGCCCTATACAACCTCATCAAAGAGGAAAGAAAAAATTCAAATACAAGCAATAAGGAAGGAAAAGGTGAAACCACCACAGACTCAGAGAAATTCAGAAGATTATCAATAGCTACTTCGAGAATCTTTACACTCACAGAATAGAAGACACAGAAGACATGGACAGATTCCTCGAAAGGTACAAATTTCCAAAACTGAATCAAGAAGATAAACCGGGTATGGTGGTGCATGCCTGTAATCCCAGCACTGGGGAGGCTGAGGCAGGAGGATTGTTGTGAGTTCGAGACCAGCCTGAGCTACAAAGTGAGCTTAAGGCCAGCCTGAACTGCATAGTGAGACCCTGCCTCAAAAAGACAAAAAAAAAAAAAGAAGATATAAGAACTCTCAATAACCCAATAACAGCCAAAAAATACAAAATGTAACAAAAAGCCTGCCAACAAAGAAAAGTCCAGGTCCTGATGGATTCACAGCTGAATTCTACAAGAAATTTATAGAAGATATAATCCCTATCTCCTCAAACTCTTCAATGAAATTGAAAAGGAAGCAGTCCTCTCAAAATCATTCCTGGAGGGAAGTAGTATACTGATACCAAAACCAGGGAAAGACACAACTAAAAAAGAGAACTACAGGCCAATCTCCCTCATGAACATAGATGCAAAAATCCTCAATAAAATCCTAGCAAACACAATACAGCAAATCATCAAGAATATCATACACCATGACCAGGTAGGATTCATCCAAGGGATGCAAGGATGGTTCAATATTCAAAAATCTATAAATGTGATATACTATATTAATAGACTGAAATGAAAAAACCACATGATCATCTCAATTGATGCAGAAAAAGCTTTTGACAAAGTGCAACACTCATTCATGTTCAAAGTCCTACAGAAAATTGGAATAGAAGGCCTCTACCTCAACTTGATAAAAGCCATCTATGATAACCCAATGGCTAATATTATTCTAAATGGAGAAAAACTGAAATCTTTTACTCTTAGATCTGGTACAAGAAAAGCATGTCCTCTATCACCCCTCCTATTCAATACAGTTTTGGAATCATTAGCTACAGCCATCAGACAAGAGGGAGAAATAAAAGGAATAAAAATAGGTAAAGAAGAACTTAAATTAACATTATTTGCAGATGACTGATACTTTACTTGGAAGACCCAAAAAACTCCACCAAGAAGCTCCTAGAATTAGTAAATTCAGTAACATAGCAGGATACAAAGTCAATACTCAAAAGTCAATAGCATTCCTCTACACAGATAACAAACACACTGAGAGGGAAACTATAGATACAATACCTTTTTACAATAGCACCACAGAAAATGAAATACCTTGGAATTCACTTAATCAAGGAAGTCAAAGGTCTTTTCATGGAAAATTACACTATCCTAAGAAAAGAGATCATAAAGGATTTCAGAAAATGGAAAGATATTCCCTGCTCCTGGATACGAAGAACCAACATAGTGAAGATGGCCATACTCCCAAAATTGTTGTACAGATTCAACACAATCCCTATCAAACTGCCACCAACATACCTCCCAGACCTAGAGAAATCATTCCTAAAATTATTTGGAACCAGTAAAGACCTAGAATAGCAAAGGCAATTCTGGCCAACAAAGAGAAGGCATGAGGCATCACAATTCCTGACTTGAAATTATACTACAAAGCTACTGTGATAAAATCAACATGGTATTGGCAACAAAATAGACCTGAGGACCAATGGAATAGACTGGAAGATGCAGAGGTCTCTACAAACACACTCAACCACTTGATCTTCGACAAACAGGCCAAATACACTTACTGGAAGAAAGACAGCCTCTTTAACAAATGGCGTTGGAAAAAATGGCTCTCCACATGCGAAAACTAAAACTTGACCAAGGTCTATCACCATGCACTAAGTTAAAGTCAAAATAGGTTAAAGATCTTAACATTAAAACAGAAACAATGTCCTGGAAGAGAAAGTAGGAGAAACTCTTGAAGATATAGGGGCAGGCAAAGAGTTCATGAACAAACATGTATTCACATGGGAAACACTTGAAAGAATTAACAACTTGGACCACCTGTAACTGAAAAGTTTTTGCACATCAAAAGAAATTATCAACAAAGTGAAACAAAAAACAACACAAATTTTGAAAAAATCCTAACTCATAAGCAGTCAGACAAAGGTCTGCTCTCTAGAATTTATAAAGAACTATGATACATTAGGGCCCTCAAATTTAAAGACCCACTCCATAAATGGGCATCTGAGATGAATACACACTTCTCAAAGAATGAAATTAAAGAGAATAAATATATGAAAAAATGCTTAACATCACTAGCCATCTGTGAAATGCAAATTAAAACAACATTGAGATACCATCTCACTCTAGAAAGAATGGCTATCCTAAAGAAATCAACCAACAACAAATATTGGAGAGGATGTGGGGAAAGGGAACACTTCTCTACTACTGGTGGGAATGTAGACTGGTGCAACCACTGTGGACATCAGTGTGGAGACTCCTAACAAAACTAGGACTGGAAATCCCATTCAAGCAGGCTATAGCCCTACTGGGAATTTTCCTGGAGGAACTGAAAACATCATATCATAGTGATACATGTGCACCTATGTTTACAGAAGCAGAATTTGTGATAGCAAAATCTTGGAAACAACAAAAATGCCCGTCACATGAGGAATGGTTGAAAAAGATGTGGTATTTTTATACAATGGAGTATTACTCAGCTATAAAGAATGATAACTTGAAGCATTTGTATTTAAGTGGATAGCATTTGAACATATACTCATAAGTGAAATAAACCAGACACACATGTGCAAATATCGTATCATCTCCCTAGTATAAGAAATCAAAAGAAGAAATACAAATAGAAAGTTATTAACAACTAAAAAGAATTGAGCCAGATAGGGCAAACTGAACAGCATATGCTACAGGGTACTAATCAGCTTCTCTTCTGGATGGTTAACAACCTAAGTTCACAGATTAAAAATTGGAGGAATGGAAGGGCTGCAAGGTCAGCCAACATTCTGGCCCTCGCCTTTCAAGTTCAGTGAGGACTCAGGACATAGGAGAACCTGTACTGTAACATCATAGAACTCACTTGTGCCCTAAATTTTCTGATCAAGGAGATTATGGAGCCACAGAGGAATGCAATCAATGATCCACAGTGTGCCTAAGGAGAGTCACATGGAAAGAAAACTTTATCTCAGGCTTCTACAGAGAGCAAACTGGTCAAGCAATGGCCTTGACTCATCCACATGGCTACACTGACAAAGGATCTACAGTATGAGGTACAGGGTTTCAGGATAAACCCTGAGGGGACTTGACTGACCTCATCAGATAAAAAAGTTACATTTTTTGTTATATAGGTCTTGCTTTATCTCGGTCTTAACCATCCAGCAGAAAAGTATAAAAATGAGGTATATAAAATAAGGCTGTAATAATAAACTGAGCTGTAAGTGGCTCTATCAATACCTTCTTCAGATAATCCACCATTATTGTGGACTGTTGGACTGTGTTGGATTGTTTCACTGAATTCAAGCACCTATATGACTAGGTGCTTGAATGACTATAGAATACCCATTTTTGACAGGACTAAACAAAAAAAAGGAGATACAAAGGAAGAACCATTCTGTTTGTATAAACAGTACAGTTAGGATAAATATGCAGTACTTCTGCATAATTCTATGAGAAGAAAGATTTGCACTAATAGTGTTTACATTAGATATTCTGTCAGCTTCTTGTACTATGGACAACCACTAGGAAGATAACTCAGGCCCTTGAGCTTGCCAGGGAAGCACATATTCCACTGAGACATCTCCGCAGCCCCAAATTCTATTGATTTGGATCTTATCTCCTTACTTTTACCCATGATTTTTCTTTTTTTTGGTTTTGGTTTTGGTTTTTTTGGGCAGAACTGGGGATTGAACTCAGGCCCTTGCGCTTGCCAGGCACATGCTTATTCTACTGAGCCATCTCCCCAGCCCCCAGACCAATTTTGGAGAATAGGTTGGACGTGGTTGGATGTACCTGTAATCCTAGCACTAAGGAGGCTGTGCCAGGAGTATCACAAGTTCAAAGCCTGCTTGAACTATGCAAGACTGTCTCAAAAATCAAAAACGAAAAGATTTACAGAAAACTGAAAAATGGAAAGAGGGTACTGTATCTCACAAAAAAAATTTCTTAAAACTGTAGGTTCCCAACTTGAAACTTGAAGGACATAAACCTAGCACCCAGATAAAATAAAAAGTTATGATATAGGCCCATAATCTTAGTGTTTTGAGAGGAAAAGGCAGCAGAATCATAAGTTCAACTCATACCTGGGCAATAGAGTGGGATATTGCCTCAAATAAACAATAAAAAGGGCTGGGGATGTAGCTCAGTGTGAAGGCCTTGGGTACTAGGGATCGAAGCCAATTCAACTGAAGCCAACACATATACAAAGCAAGCTCTCTAGTGTAGGCTACATCCCCAGCCTATTATGGTTTTTTGTTGTTTTGAGACCAGGTCTTGCTAAATTACCTAGACTGGCCTAAATCCTGCAATCTCTACCCCTGAATTACTTCCTCAACTATATTTATCCACTTATTTAGGGGAAGGGGCTCATTAAATTGTTAAGGCAGGGCTTCTATTTGTGATTCTTCTGCCTCAGCCTTCTTCAGTGCTGGGAATTACAAGGAGTGTACCATAGTGTCCGGCTTATGATTTTTTCCCCCTCATAACTCTTTTATGCAGTTTATATCAAGATTTACATATAAAAAATTGAGAAAGGAGATACAAAGGGAGGACCATTTTGTATTGGTATATATAGAATAGTCAGGATAGATATACAGCTACTCTCGCTTAATTCAATAGAGTAGAAAGATTTGTACTAATAGTATTTGGACAGGCTATCCTGTCTGCTTCTTGTACTATGAATAACCACTAAGAAGATAACAATGTATAATGTATTAATTATTGAAACTGCCCTATTAGTCAGTTTTGAAACTGTCTCACTCTCAGTAAAATAAAATGCCTTTAACAAAAAAATTGAGAAAAAATTAATGTTAAATATACTTTAAACAATAGTAACAAACCCATTATATATTAATATAATCATTTTTATGAAAAAAACTATCTGAAAGTAAGTTTAGTGGCATTTTTACATATTTACAAATCTATTTTGCAGACAATAACTAGATACTCAAAACTGCATAGTATCACGTAACAGGCAAGCTCTTGGAAATGCTAGCATACATGAGAACAGGAATAAAGAATGGAAAAGCTGCTGGGCATGGTGGTGCTCACCTGTAATCCTAGCACTGGGGAGGTAGGAGGATCATTGTGAGTTTGACACCAGCTTGGGCTACAAAGTGAGCCCAAGGGCGGCCTCAACTTCACAGCAAGATTCTATCTCAAAAAGACCAAAGGAAAAAAAAGGAAAAGTCATATAACATCTTAATATTATACAGAAGCCAGGGATTTTAGCTCAGTGGTGCAGTGTTTGCCTGGCAAGTGTGAGGTCCTGAGTTTGATAGTCAGTGCTCTACCCTCAAAATACTATGCAAATGGCCAAGGAGGGAAGAGAAACTGTAAGAATTAAAATGTGCTATGTATGTATCCCTACCCATGATGAATGCAGTCATTATGCACTGCAAACATGTACTAATAAAAACTTTTTTAACTAAAGTGGTTTAGATTCCATGATAGTTTGTAAACTTCCGCTCCAAAGATCTTAAGAAATCCCTAGGGATTTTTTAAATGTCACCAGACCACATTTTTGAGAATTACTAGACTAAATAGTATAAAGCCATTTGTACCTTTTGGAGCTTCATATTGTTAAATCAGGGGAATATCTATATCTTGTTTGGCTATTTAAAACTAAACAGCAGGGGCTAGGGAGATAGCTCAGTAGAATAAGCACTTGCCTGGCAAGCACAAGGACCAGAGTTTGATGCCTGTTACAGCATGCCATGCCAGCCCCAGAATACGTGAGCTCCTGAAACCAGGCATGGTGGTGTACTCCTATAATCCCTGTACTGGGGAGGCTCAGACAGGAGGATCAAGACTAGCAAGACCCTGTACCACATAAATAATTATTTCAATTAAAAAAAAAAAGTACAAAGTCCAAGTTCCTTATTTTAGCACTGGTCACTGATTTTTGGCAAATTGCTCAAGATTTCATGTTTCAATTTACATATCTATAAAATAAAGACAATAAGATCCATACAGTTACGGTAAAGATTCAATTACCTAACAAATATACTTTTTCTAAGACAGCCTGGCACATGAGAAGTGCTTAGTAAATATTTACAAATTGTTTATTAAAAACCAGTAATTGAGTTTTTCAAAGTCTATTCATGAAATTCAAAAGGGATATGTATACATTAATATACAGCACAATACAAAACAGCATAATCTAGAATTTAGTATAAAATGTTAAGCTCTATTTTAAGATCCATGATACTTTTTCCTTAGCTAAGCATATTGTGATTAAAAAATGGCTGATGTAAAATGGGCAATATAAAGTGAAAAAGGAAGCAATACTAGGTGCTTCTCCCTGCCATTATATTGCCTAATAATCAATAACACACACTTGTATACAGTATATGGTAAAATCTACTACAAATGATTTACTATAAATCTAGTATTCAATTAAATTCTTTTTTTTTTTTTTTTTTTTTTTTGGTGGAACCAGGGATTGAACTCAGACCCCTGCACTTGCTAGGCAGGTGCTTATTCTATTGAGCCATCTCCCTGGCCCATTATTTAATGATATTTTTAAAAGTGTCTCTGTGGTTATTACCACAGGTAATAACAAAGAACTTTCTTAAGGAAATTTCAAGGAATTATATATAACACTGCTCTATCAGAGCAGGTACGATATTAAAATACAAATCACAAGAGATTTGTATCACAATTACCAAGACTGGTGTCATTAACTCAGTCTATTTCATACACTGAAACAATTTATCTTCATTATTCAGCATAGCACTTTAAATTTTTGATAACCTAAGCCAAACAGCCTACCTAATTTCAAATCAGTTTCACGAACACACATCTATAATACAGTTTGACATACTTTTACATGTTATACCAAAAGCAAATAAATTAACAGCTTCAAGTAAGCAACAGTTATTCGTTCAGCTCCAAAACAATATATAAAGACTGAGTGTGGTGACCTACACCTGTAATTCCACCACTGGGGAGGCTGAGGTAGGACTGCCACAAGATTGAAGGCAGCCTGGGCTACCTAGTGAGTTCAAGGACAGACTGAACCACAGTTAAGACCATGTCTCAAAACAAAAAGAAAAAGAATATAAAATGTAGGTCCGTTAAGCTGCTAAATTTTTGGTTTCTCTACCTCACTCCACAGTACCTGGACTATACCTGTATTGCTGTTTAACAATATATTGTTAAGCTAGTAATTACATTAGGAAAAACTGTAGAGCTCTTCAGAGCAGAAAGTTAAATACAAGCTACTACCTTTGGTGACTGTTAAATACAACCATTATTCATCAAATACTTATGAATAATTACTACAAGTTGGAGCCAGGGAGATCGCTCAGCCATCTGAGTGCTTGTCTAGCAAGTACAAGGACCTGGGTTTGATCCCTGGTACCACATTCCAAGTTGGCCACTGAAACTAGGCACGATGGCACATGCCTGTAATCCCAGCACCAGAGAGTCTGAGACAGGATGATCACTATGAGTCTGATCTGTGTAGCGAGACCTTATACCAAATAAATACATACATACAAACATACTACAAGCTGGGCACTATGTTAAGCAATGGAGGTATAATGAACAATTAAATTCTGCTGTGAGAAATAGAGAACAACAAATACATAAAAAAGATAATTATAAATGTGGTACACATTATTAAATAAAACTCTGCCACAGATAATAGTCTTTGAAACCTGAATTCTAATAGACCTAAAAATAAATAATTCAGGAAGAATTACATCAACCTGGTAGATTCTACAGACCTTTGTTAATGCATAAGAAAGTTACAGACATTGGCCATAAAAACAAAGATCAATCTTTCACTGTCAAAACTACCATATAACACTACTTTCCAATATATTGTAGTGACCTCAAAAGGTAACTGACCTTATAGTTTCACAGAACAAAAAGGATGTAAACACAATCCTAAAGAAACACTAAGTGAAGCCTAAGGTGACATGATAATTTAATGTAATATGCTATTCTGAATGAAAAGCTGCAACAAAAAATGGGGGGGCATCAGGTAAAAACTAAGACAGGAGGATCACTATGAGTCTGAGCTGCGTAGCAAGATCCTGTACCAAATAAATACATATACAAGCTGGGGACTACGTTAAGCAATGAGGATATAATGAACAAAAAATAGTTTTTATCTTCACAGAACTTAAATTCTGCTGTGAGAAACAACAAAAACATAAAAAGATAATTATAAATTATTTATTATTAAAGAAATATTATTAAAGAAATAAAACTGCCACAAATTATAGTCTGTGAATGAACTATGACATTTAGTTAAAAACATATCAATACTATATACACCTCATTAGGTGTAACAAATGTACTATACTAATATATTAATAATTAGGGAAAACAGGTGAAGAGGTACAAGTCTAAAACTGTTCTAAAAATACAATGTGCTGTGTGGAGTGGTGCAAGCCCAGTAGTCAGGAGGCTAAGCCAGGCAAACTGAGTTTGAGACCAGTCTGTGTTACACAATGAGTTCAAGGCTAGCATGAACTACAGAGCAAGACCATGTCTCAAAAAACAACAGAGGCCGGGGAGATGGCTCAGTGGAATAAATGCTTCCCTGGCAAGCACAAAGGCCTGAGTTCAATCCCTGGTTCCGCCAAAAGAAATAAATAAATTAAATAAAAGAGTAAAAAACAACAACAAAAAGTTTTTTTTTCTTAGTTTTTTTTGAAAATCTAACAAGGCTTTGGGAATTATCTGGAGGAGGAGGTGGGATGAGACAGTGGAGAAGAGTTAGTAAAAAAACCTTAAAGAATGAAATAAAAAGCCATAAAACTCTGCTGTGTGACTGGGAACATAAACACTCATAGAACTTGAAGGAAACATGCAAATATTTAAGAGCTCTTCAAGTAACAAATTTCCTAGACAGATTAATGGATTTCCCACACAAACTAAAGAGCTCTGCATCAGGGCTGAGGAGATAGCTCAGTAGAATAAGCACTTGCCTGGCAAGCTCAAGGTCCTGAGTTCATTCGCCAGTACCAAAAACAACAATAAATACGTCTGCATTATAATATAAGCAGTAATATTCCAGAGTACACAGTAAACTTTTGTTTTATTTGTTTGGTGTTTTTTGAGATAGGTTCTCACTATGTAGTGCAGGCTGCCCTTGAATCCACTGCTGTCCTTCTGCCTCAGCCTCCTCCCTGGCCTAGGATTACAGGCATGTGCCATCACAACAGGCAGCACAATAAGCACTTTACAATCTACTTATCAGTGATAACCGGTGAACTGTATTTTATGTAGAGCACTGCCCTGGAATTGCAATATAATAACTGGACCAGTATCAACTCCATAGGCTTCACCAAGTACTCACCTAAGGCAATAAGTTTATACTAAAGAAAATCCATAAATCAAAAAAAAAAAAAAAAGAGAGAGAGAGAGACAGATCAGAGACTGTATCCTTCACGGAGTAAACCAGGAGGTGGTGGTACACACCTGTAATCCTAGTACTCTGGGATTCTGAGACAGGAGGAGAAAGTTCCAGTGCTGTCTGAACAATTTAGCAACTTTGTGAAGCTATCAAAAAAAAAAAAGGCTGCAGATGTAGTTTGGTGAGAAGGACCTGGGTTCAATTGCTACTATTGCAAAAGAAAAAAAAGGGGAAGGGGCAAGGTCTAGGAGTAAGGGAAAGATAATCTAAGTATAAAAAAAGAAAAACTATTTCCTAGGTTAAACTGGAGTCGATTTTGTAATCAATATTACCCTGCTATAATGTCACACAAATATAAATAATTCAAGATAGCAATAAAAACTATGAATCTTGTTATATGCCTTCCGGTCCAAATAAACATGTTTCTTATAACCTCAGCTAAGACACCTTGTCAATGTTTGATAACTTGAAATTAAACTCTACCTTTACATTTTAAAGATGGTCTTGAAAAATGTGAAACAAATGAAGTAGTAACTTCTGCATTACTGCTATATTTGTATAATGAAACATAAGACTATTATTACTATAATATTTTAAGAAACAACCAGCACAAAATTATAATCTCACACTATGTACACCGATAGCAGAATCCAGACCAGGTGAACAGCACAATTTCACCCTCATCCGAAACTACAAAATATCAGACATAAAAGAATCACTTAAAAAGCCGGGCGTGGTGGCTCAGGCCTGTAATCCCAGCACTCGGGAGGCTGAGGCAGGAGGATTGTTGTGAGTTCGAGACCAGCCGGAGCTACAAAGTGAGCTTAAGGCCAGCCTGAACTGCATAGTGAGACCATCTCAAAAAGACAAAAAAAAAAAAAAAAAAAAAAAAAAAAAAAAAAAAAAAAAAAAAAAAAAAAAAAAAAAAAAAAAAAAAAAAAAAAAAAAAAAATCACTTAGCTCAAATATTATTAAAATCTAATTTAAATAACTAGATGATGAATCTATTCCTATTCCATAACCCAAAGCAAACGCTACAAAACAAAGATGTTCGTTATTCTATTCTTGCACATGAATCTCAAAATATATAACTAGAAAATACTCCAGAAGATATGAATTAACATTTTCCCAGTAATTCCTGTTTGCACCACCATGAGAGCCAAATGCTGTTTCACGTTGAAAGGAGAAAAAGGGGAGGTAAAATATGAAAAAATCCAAAGTAAAATGATCATGACATAGCATCTGACAGACATCGAAAAAGCATCAAAACTGCCAAAAGAATTCTCAGTGATGAAAATTAAAAGAAAATGAGCTTATCCAACATGCCACAGCCCAACCCCAAGAGCAAAAATCGTCACTGCCAATGCCACAATTCTCACCCCCAAGCACCCCACATTTAAGTCGTCTCCAATTCAGAAATAATTCTTCTACAACCCAGGCTAATTTTCCATCTAGGTGAAAACCATTCCAGTATATTTTTTTCTAAAACCACCACTTCCCACCTTCCAGAAGAGCTGCACGTCTCTGGGCCAAGTCTCTGGGGAAAACAACGCCCAAATCCCACCCTCCTTAGCCCAAGGTTGAAGACAACCGGTTTCCACAGTGGGGCTTCTCAGGGTGAGCCTCACGTCGCTGACAACGTGAGAAAGAGCAAGGCATAAGGGTGGGGCTCAAGAGTCGGGAAACAAGCCGACAGAGACCGGAGGAAGAAAGGGATGGACAGGAGTCTAGGGCTGGGCGGGGTGGCAGGAGGAGGGAGGGCTGAGGGAGAAGGCCGGTCTGCGGGGAACGCGGACGGCCGAGCGGGGATCGAAGGCTTGGGTAAAAATCTGGCCTATGGATCCCGGCGCGGAGGAACTCGGGGAAGGGCTGGGTGGAACCCAGCGAACCAAAAGGCCGCACCGGGGGCGGTGCGGGAAGCGGCGGCCGGCGGCCAAAGAGGGGAAGCCGCGCACTCACCGCTCTGCTCCCCCAAGAACACCAGTTTAAATTTCCTCAGCGGATTCCCGAAGTCTCCGCCCGCAGACATGATGGAGCCGGAGGAGCCGCCGCTGCCTCAGCCAGAGCCCTCCCGGACCGACGCTGCTCCCACCGGTAGACGAGGAAGGCGAGAGGAAAGGAGGGTGCCGAGCTTTCTTGGCTTTTGCAGGACGGACGCAGGAGCGAGGCTGCAGGGCAGCACGACTCCACAGACGGGCAGCTGTTGCCGCCGCCGCCCCCCGCAGTCGCCCAGCGCCGAGCGAGGCCCACGGATGGGAAGGAAAGAGGGCGGTGTCGGAGGCAACCAAGGGCGTGCTCGGGCTTCCCGAGGCTAGCGCCGTTTCTTTTCTCAGCACGCGACACCAACGCTGAAGCGAGAGTGGCAGAGCCGCAGACGCAGACGCGTCTGGGACCTTCACACGCAGCGCCTCGGCTAGCCCAGCTGCCACCGCCGCAGCCCGACCTGCTGAGTGCGCGAGCTCTGGCGCGGCGCGGGGCGAGCCCGGGCTCGAGCCTGCCTCCGGCCGGCCTCCGACGTGCGTGCGTGCGTGCGTGCGTGCGTGCGCGCACGCGCGCGTGCGCCCTCTCCGGCGCCTTCTGGTCTACCCAACTTGGCGCCAGACGCTGTCGAAACTCGAATGGTTAGGTAGAGAAGAGTTGGGGGGCAGGGTCAGAGAAAACTGAGGGGCAGAAAAGAAAAAAAAAAAAAGGAGCACTTACGTCACTCACTTGATCAGCCAGTCCTGAAAGGAACAGGGCAGGCAGGGACCGAGTGAAGTGACGACGCAGGGAACGCGCCCGTCCTTTGAGCTGTGGAAAGCGGCTAACGGCGGCCACCATGCTAAGTGTGGCGTCGCGCGCCCTGAGGGAAAAGAAGAGGAGGGGAAGGAAAGCGAGGGGGAGGCGGAGCTGGAACGGAGGCGCTAGGATGCCGGCAGCGCTCGGTTGGTGTTGCCCAGCCCTATAATAGGTACCTCTTGCCTAAGTCCTCAGCCCTGCCTGGCATTGCTCAGACCCGCCCTTCACCTACTTTCCCGTCTTAATTCTTCACACATTATTTTGCCAGTCTCCTCAGCCGCTCCCAAGAATTTCACAGTTACCAGAAGCAAGGCCTTTCTCGTTTTGTAGATGAGGAAACTGAAACCCAAAGGGAGGACGTGACTTGCAAAATCTGCAAACCATCAAGTGAAACCCTGTTTTTGTCACCGGAACCTCCGCAGCCTCTTTATTGATAAGGCCATCCATTTCCCAGGAATAATTTGATTTGACCCTCCCTTCCCAGCCCTTGTCCCTCAGATAATGATAACTCCAGATGATGCCCACCTTTTACTTTGCCAGAAATGGGTTGAGACATCGTGTAAACTCTTCACAGATGATGAAACTGAGGCCCACATAGGCAACACTTTGACAAAGAATCACAAACGCATTAACGTGAAAGCCTGAACTAGATTCTAAATCCAGGAAGGGAGTGTTTTAAAGATGACATTTACCTCATAAAGCAGGGCTTCTGAATGTGCTGTGGGTGGAACTCCCCTTAAATTAGACTTAAATTCACATGTTTCTGTGGAGAGTATCTTTAGCTTACTTTTTTTTTTTCTTTTTTGAGACAGGACTAGCTATGTAGTGCAGACTGGCCTGGAACAGAGTCCTGCTTCCTCAGCCTGCTGAGTGCTGGGATTACAGGTCTGTACCACCCTGATGGTCTTTAATCAGATTTTCAGTCCGGTTCATCATACAAAAAATGAAGATGGGGCTAGTGAGATAGTTCAGCGGCCTAAAGCTCCTGCTTAGGCAAGTTTCAGCAAGCAGCAAGCACAGAGACCATGGTTCAATCTGTGGCACCACAAGCCACACCAACCCTGTCCCCTGGGAAGCTAAGCCGCCCACAAAATAAAAAAATGAAGGAGACTGACGCAACCAAGAAGAATCTAAGGAGACATTAAGCACAGTGTGAACAACTAAAATGAACTGTTAACTAACAGAACAATTAAATGTAAGTTTTCACTGGAATAGGATCCCAAAGAAAAAGGCCATTAGACAAAAATACATCTGAATAAGGTGTGGCCTTTAGTTAGGAGCAGAGTATCAATACTGATTAATTGTAGTAAATAAATGTAAGGTGTTAATAGAGGGAATAAGTGAGAATTCTCTTGCTCCATCTTTCTGTAAATCTAATAGTATTCTAAAACATATTCTGTTAGTAAAAGATCAAAGTGAACTAAGTAGTGAGACTGTCTCAAAAAAAAGTTGAACATGAATCTGAAATGGAGCAAGAACCAGAATCTAGGGCCAGGGAGATGGCTCAGTAAAATAAGTGCTTCCCTGGTAAACACAAGGAACTGAGTTCAATTCCCCATCCTGCCAAAAAAAAAGTGTTGTTGTTGTTATTTTAATTAAAAAAAAAAGAACTGAATCAAGACATGGACATTGGCGCTTTTATTTATTTATTTATTTTTGGCAGAACCGGGGATTGAACTCAGGCCGTTGTGCTTGCCAGCCAGGGAAGCGCTTATTCCACTGAGCCATCTCCCCGGCTCCTTATTGACTCTTTTTAAATATTTTATTTTACAAGTAGTTTGCCACATTTGATAAGCCTTCCCCAGGAACACAGAACCCTGACACACAAAGAGCAGCCAATACCAAGAAACTTTTTAAAAGCTCTTGCAAACAAAAATGAGGCTATTTTTTTTTCTCTTGACAGATACTGGCTTTTCATTATGCTTCCTGAAATAGCCTTTAAAGTAACATCTGAAGATTGGAACTATAATTACTTTGTTCTTCCTCCAGAACTTTATGAATCAGTGCCTCTCTGCTGCTTTGGTCTCTGTCAGCCAGACAGGTGGGGCCATTCCCTATTATTTGGAAGAGAAGGATGGTATCATCTACTTCTGGCCTCAAGTGTTTTAAAGATGTAAGCTTTTTCTTTTTTCTGTTTAGGAGACTGGGCCATGCTGTGTTGCCCAGGCTTCCTCAAACCTCAGCTCAAGTGATTCTCTCTGCTGAAGCAATAGAATCATAGCTAGGACACCACAGGCATGTACTACCATGCTCAGCTAAGCATTCCTTTTTGCCCTTACTCATACAATCTCATTCTCCCTTGAAGCTACCTTTGTATTTATCAGGTGTTCTATGTAAGTTATACGTTTTGCTTGCAGAGATCTTATGGTCTAAAAGTTCAGCAAATGAGAAATGACTGAAAAGAAGGAATTACAGAGGCTGTTTTCAAGAGCACTTTCACTATCATTTTCACCTCCATAATTTTCTACATACACTTCTCTACCTTAAACATTTTCTTTTTTTTTTTTTTTTCCTGGCAGAACCGAGGATTAAACTCAGGCCCTTGTACTTGCCAGGGAAGTAGGGAAGTGCTTATTCCACTGAGCCATCTCCCAAGCCCCCACCCTGATCATTTTAAAAGAAATTATATGTATATATATATATTTCTTTTTTTTGGGGGGGAAGGGTCTGCAGGGTGTTCAGGGTCTCAGTACTAGATGGGACTCATAGTGATCTGCCTGTTTACAACCTCCCAAGAGCTGGGATTACAGGTGAATGTGCCACACCTACTCTCAACTGCATTTCAGCACATCCTTGTGGACGTGCCAGCACAGCAGGCCCAGAGATCGAACCCCAGGCCCCTGCACCTGCAGAAATTTTGATTTTTCTTTTGGCAGAACCAGGGATTGAACTCAGGCTGTTGCACTTGCCAGGCAAGTGCTTATTCTACTGAGCTATCTCCCCAGCCCCAAGAAATTTTAATTTAAAGAAAAAAATAGTAATTTAAGGAAATTGTGTTAGTCTGGGCTGCTACAGCAGAATACCAGAGACTTGATGTTTCAGACAACAAACATTTATTTCTCAGTTCTGGAGACTGGAATATCCAAAGTCAAAATGCTAGAGGACTCGGTGCCTTGTGTGGGCTATTTCCTTACTCATGCACAACCATCACCTCACAGTGTCTTTATAGAACAGAAAAAGAAGAGAGACCTTTCCAAGGTCTGTTTTATAAGATCACTAATACTATTTGTGATGGCTCCCCCCTCATGACTATCACCTCCCTAAGGCCCCAAGTCCTAGTACCATCACATTGGGTATTAGGATTTTCATATATGAGTTTTGGGGGAACACAAACAGTCCACTGAAGGTTTTAAGATTTCCTACTAGATGCAGTAATGCATGCCTATAAACCCAATACACTGAGATGCTAAGGCAGAAGGATCACAAATGTGAGTCCAGACAGGGCAGTTTTGCAAACTAACAAAATTCTGTATCAAAAAAAAAAAAAAAAAAAAAAAAAAAAGGCTTCCAGGTTTCCTTTCAGCTCCTGTATCAAATAATGGCTGTTTTCCCATTGTACAGCATTCCTTCTTGTCATTTGTCATTGTTTATTATCAAGTCTTTATGCATCACACATCCAGCTAGAGCTCTAGTCTTATATCCTCAACTCTTAAGTGTTTACTACATAATAAGCATGCAACAGGTTATTTTTCAAATAAATGAATGGGATTTGTGCACTGGTAAAAGGCAGGTTCAGAGCATTTGGAGAAAAAGAACTTTACCCAAAAATCTCAAAATATGTTATATAAGTTGGTATTTCATAGTTGAACATTATTCTTGAAACAGATACCCAGAACAGAGCCTGTAGAAACCCTGGGAACAGTGGAGGGAAACAGGCTGGGCTTAGCAGCTGTAAGTTCAAAGTACCGTAGAAAACTTGCAAACCATAAGTATGTCCAAGAATCTACCACACAGAAATTGTAATTAAAAGTACAGCTTCTTTTCTGCCTTAAGAGGCACAAAGCTTATGGAAGGAACACAGCAATTTCACTTTATTCTTAGGGGCAGACGGCATAGTTGCCTATCCAACAATACATGTGCACACACACAGATCTTTTTCCAGGCACTGACTCCATCTGAGACAGTGGGAGGTAGAGGAAATGTACAAGAGGTGCTGAGATAAATTTTCTCCTTTGAAGAAAATATAAAGCAGAAAAGCTGCTATTTTTCTCCATTGGATGTGACTATATGAAGATATGATATTTATAGATAATACAGCTCTTGTGAGCATTAATATATTATCCTGAAGAAAAACACCAACCCATTGATAATAGCTAGCCAAAGATAAAAGATGTTATGAGCTACTGTACCAAACCTGGACTGCCTTTTTCTGAATTTCATTTTAGTAAAAATGCAATTTTTTACTAAATTTTTTGAAGTGTCTTTAATCATGTCTTTAAAACGGAATCTGTATTTCTTTGTTAACGCTACACTGAAAGCAATTGACATTCTCATCTTTAGGTCCCTTAAACCCTGAATAGTCCCTTGAGCATTATTGTATGTGTATATATAATAAATTAGTAGTTATCAAACTGAAGCCCCATTTTCCTGTTTGCTACTCCCTAAAAAAGATATATTACTCTTGGAGAGGCAGGAAATAATAGAAGGATAAAAACTATCCAGGTAAAAGGACTGAGATCTTATGTTTGTATTTGAAACAAATAATTGCTGTGGCAGGAATTTACAGGTTGTTCTGAGGCTGGGGAGATGGCTCAGTGGAATAAGCGCTTCCCTGGCTGACAAGCACAAGGGCCTGAGTTCAATCCCCAGTTCCGGAAAAAAAAAAAAAAAATCCTACAGGTTGTTCTAATCATTGCTACTAAAAATAACCACGGGCCAAGTTACAAAGCATAAAATGAAAACTGATTAATAAGGTAAGGGCCAGCCAAATAGCTCAGTGGATTAAAACACACGCAAGCAGGTGTAGGGGCCAGAGTTCCATCCCTGGACCTGCCTACCTGGCCCTGCCCCCAGGGTTTGTTGAGACAGCAGTTTGGGGTGCTGGCATTCCTATAATCCCAGCTCTTGGGAAGCTGTAAACAAGCAGATCACTATGAGTCTGATCTATTAGTGAGACTCTGAACACCCTGTAGATCCTTCCCTAAAATACAAAATAATAACTCAAGGTGATCAGTTAAATGACTACAACACAAAGTATGTTTAAGTCTCACTTCAAAATGAGGATAAGAAAAAAGTAGAACACTTCATATTAAAATCTGTTTTCCATACTTTTTATTTACTTATTTATTTTGTATTTTAGGAAAGAGTCTATAGGATGTTCAGGATCTCACTACTAGATGGGACTCGTAGTGATCTACCTGTTTATAGCCTCCCAAAAGCTGAGATTACAGGCAGGTGCCACCATGCCCAGTCTGCTTGCAGGCACTTTAATTTGTTAAGCTATTTGGCCTGGCTGGCCCCCATCTTCTGTATTTATAGCATGCATAAGACCCTGGTAGTAAGCCCTAGAACCAAGAACAAAAACAAAATCTTGTTTTATGGGGAGATAGCTCAACAGCATCTCCTGGCAAGGGCAAGGCCATGAGTTCAAATTCTGGTATAGAGCCGGGCATGGTGGCACATGCCTGTAATCCCAGCACTCGGGAGGCTGAGGCAGGAGGATTGTTGTGAGTTCGAGACCAGCCTGAGCTACAAAGTGAGCTTAAGGCCAGCCTGAACTGCATAGTGAGACCCTGTCTCAAAAAGACAAAAAAAAAAAAAAAAAATTCTGGTATCACAAGAAAATGCTGTTTGCTCAATACATTGGCCTATAACGATATGCCATGAAAGATAAAGATTTGGTCAAAGTGGAGGAGAAGGTGGCAGAAATTGATTGGTTCTTCCTGTGATTATGACCAATTTGTAGCTCAGTCAGAAGATATTTTTTGCTACAGATTGATGTACAGCATCTATTTTTGATTAATCCATTTTGTTCCATTCATGTGAATCATAGTCTCTATTATGAGTAATGTGACTTCTCAGAGCTAGGTGGGGTGTTACATTCAGGCTTTGAAACTGCAGTGGAGGAAGAATTTGCTTCTTGTCATGCTAGTCCAGAAGGTGTAATACTTGACACATTCTTGAAGCTGTCCTTGCCCTGAACTCTACCCCTCACAAATAATAAAATCTCTTTTAAGATGTACAAAATAAAATAATGTATAGGAGAATGAGTCACTATACCTGCTGCTAAGAGATAATCACTCTCAGAGTGGAAGAGAACAAGTGCTTATACTGTTGTTTATATAAAGAACAGAGAGCATTTTAGGTCACAGAAATGAGACTAATACAGCTTGCACTAAAATGCCAACAGACTAAAGTCACTACAACTTGCCTAAGAAACCAGGAGAAAATATGTTTCTGTGAATATGTTTTCAGATTTTTGAAAACATAAAGTGACTAGGACTTTATGAAAAATTCAAAACATTTCAAAATCATAGTGATTTTGATAGTGAGATAGATAAGCCATATAACAGTGAGATAGATAAGCCATATAACATCATAGGGAAGTGGGTGTGGTGGCATAGCCTGAAATCTCAGGGCTCTGGAGGCTGAGGCAGGGGGATCACCCCAACCTCAAGGTCACTCAAGACTACATAGTGAAGTTAAAGCCAGCCTGAACTACAAAGCAAGACTTTAATCTCAAAACAAATTAAAGGGAAACAATGAGCAAGTACTTAGTGTGAGGAAAATAAAGATATTTCCATCTCCTTTATTGGAAACCATTATAAGAGAAGAATCAAGAATGAAAATGCTAAATCTAGCTTTGACATCTCTAATCCAGAAACCATAGAATTCCAGGTTGAGAAACAAAAATTGAGCAATGATTAACTGACTTGACAAAGAAAGTGTTGACTAAGGTGGAGGTTCAGCCAATCCATCAAGGAGAAACCTAAAAAAGCTTGTAAGTGAGAAACATCAGGTACCACATATGCTAAGAATAAAATGAGGAACCAAACACAAGAGAATTGTATTAAAGATTATATACCCTGCCTCATATGCCCCCAAAAAAGATTGAAAACTACTTTTATAAACTGAAACCTCCAAGGATATGTCTTTCTAAATAGAGAGGTCCTTCAATATAAAAGCTAGTTAAGGGGCTGGGGAGATATCTCAGTGGTCTAAGTGCCTGCCTGGCAAGTGCAAGGACCTAAGTTCAATCCCCAGTATCACATGCTGTGTAGACCCAGGAAACCCAGGCACACTGCCAGCCGCTGAAATTGGGTATGGTGGTGCATGCCTGTAATCCCAGCACGGAGGAGGTTGAGATGGGAGGATTACTAGAAGTCTAAGCTGCATAGCAAGACCCTGTACCAAAAAAAAAAAAAAAAAAAGCTAGTTAGTGGACCATAGAATGTAATTCAGTGACAGAGCAATTGCCTGCATGAACAAGGCCCTGGGCTTGAGTCTTAGCAATAAGTAGGCTGGAGGACAACATTAAGGAAATATTCCCAAAAATATACCAAAGAGCTAGTAAATGAACTCCAGATATTTTTGAGATTACCTAGTGTTGTGGTTTTTGTGTAGATGTCCCCCCAAAGCCTCCTCTGGTCATGTGTGGGGCTTTTCAGAGGTGGCTGGAGCCACAATGGAGTATGTGACATTTGGGATTGATTCATGGTACAATGTTAGGATTTTGTTTTTTTCTTTTATGAGAAGAATAGATTTATTGAGGGAAAGAAAGCTCCTGTCCAAGAGACAGACAGGAGGGGGGCCCCGAGTGGGTAGTTCCCCCAATGTTAGGATTAAGGGCACTAAGATTAAAGGTGTGAGTGGTACTCACCCTCTGCCTGCTATGCCACCCTGCCTTGGAATCAACTGATTATGGACTGAAACATCTACAAGTTGTAATCTAAACATTTCTTCCTTTAACTTTGAGTGTCCTGTATTTTGTCCCAGCAACAAGAAAAGGAAAATACCTAGGGCCATTCTAGGAGACTAGCATACAAATGACAGGAACTATATTGAAAGAAAAGAAAAAATTTTAGTACAGAGAAAATTATAAAAGATATAATATTTCCCACCCCTGGAGTAAAATGAGTATCTAGTTTGAAAGGGCATATCAGATGCCCAGCAAAAATAAAAGACAATTCACTTCATGTTGTATCATTACAAAATTTGGTAACATCAAAGACAAGATTTTTATTTTTATTTATTATTTATTTATTTTTGGCAGAACTGGGGATTGAACTCAGACCCTTGTGCTTACCAGGGAAGTGCTTATTCTACTGAGCCATTTTTTTTTTTTTTTGCCTTTTTTTTTTGGAAAGTGTCTACAGGGTGTTCAGGGTCTCAGTACTAGATCAGACTTGTAATGATCTTCCTGTTCACAGCCTCCAAAGTCCTGGGACTATAGGGTGTGCCACCATGCCCAGAAAGGTGAGATTTTTAGAGAATACTTTTGTTAGTACATGTTAGCAGTGCATAATGATTACATTCATCATGATGAGTTAGTTACGGACATACTATTTTTAATCTTATTTATTTGATACAGGGTCTCCTTACACAGCTCAGACTCATAGTGATCCTCCTAGCTCAGTCTCCCCAGCACTGAGATTACAAGCATGCACTACCTTGCCCAGTTTTGGTGGCTAGCACAGCTCCCCAGGGATTTCCAGGCAGGTACAACATATGATGCCGGGAATCAAACCCAAACCCAGGTCTTGGTGCTTGCCAGGCAGGTGCATAGACCACTGAGCTATCTCCCTGGCCCTATGAACATATCTTAATTCTTTTTACTTCTCCTTCCCTTCCCCGCCACCCCTCTCCCTCAAAATATCTTAAAAGGGATGAAAAACAGAACAGTACCAACCTTTCCAATAATAACATTGAAAACTTAGAAACAATAAAGCAACACCTAAAAGGAAAGGATTTTCAACCTATAATTCTACTTCCAGGAACCTTAACATCTAAATGTGTGGGCAGTGTAGAAATATTTCCATGAGGTGGGGGTGTAAGTTAGTTGTATAGCCCTTGCCTAACATGCAAGAGGCCCAGACTTGATCTTCACCCAGAACCAAAAAAACTAAAAAGAAAAAGAAAAACTTTACAAGAATAACCATGAACTTGTCACATCTATATACATTTTATAATGTCCTCCAACATTTATTATGGAGAAACGATACACAGGCAATGTGATTTCTGCTACAGAGAAGGGAGAGAAAATAAAGGATGGGGTCAACTTCATACAAATACTTAAATTCAGTCTTTAATTCTCCGACTCTGTTATCACTGAGTTACTATCAATTTCAGGAAGTAAAAATATTTTTGCAATCTCAAAAATCTGTTTAACTGTCAGCAACAAATATGTAGATATAAATACTCCTTTGCTAAATATCTTCTTTTTGTACACTGTTAACATTGCATACTACAAATATATTAGAGCCTAAAATTTTAAAATAAATGTATTAGAGCCTATAATCCCAGCACTCAGTATATTTATTGTGTCAGGCCAATCTGAGCTACAGAGGGAGTTCAAGGCCAGCCTAAACTATAGAGCAAGGCTACATCTCAAAAGATAATAAATAAAATGTATAGCAAACAGAAAGAACTCAAGAACAGAAAATTCAATAATCTAATTTTAAAATGGGCAAAGGACTGGGCATGGTGGCACATGTCTATAATCCTAGCACTTGGAAGGAGACACAAAGATTACTGTGAATTCAAGACCATAATGGGCCACAAAGTGAGAATAAAGCTAGCCTGAACTGCATAGTGAGACCCTGTCTCAAAAAGAATAAATAGGCAAAGGACTTGAATAAATCTTTCTCCAAAGATAATGTATGGATCAGAGAAATGCATATCAAAACCACATGAGCTGTATTTGGCAAGCACAAGGTCCTGAGTTTGATCCCCAGTGCCAAAAATAAACCCCAAAAAACATGAGTGATAACTTTACTCTCATTAAGGATGGCTGCCATCAATGAAACAAAATAACAGGTGTTGATGGTTATGTGGAGAAAACAGAACACTTGTATAATGGGTTTATCAGTAGTAGAACTACTGTGGAAAACTATGGCAAGTCCTCAATAAATAAGAAATAAAATTACCATGTGATCCAGAAATTTCACTTCTGAGTCAAAAGAAGTAGAGAGATATTTGCACACCCATGTGCATAGCAGTACAATACTTTGGATAAAGAAGCAATCCAAATGTCTATTGATAAACTCAATTATATATATAATATATATTGCATATTATATATATATTATATAATATATATTTTGCTCTGGAGAGGAAGGAAGTAGTTAACATGCTACAACATGGGTGAACTTTGAAACACTATGCTAAGAAAATTGAGCCAATCATAAAAAGATAAATACTCCATGATTCCACTTCTGTAAGATATCTATAGTAGCTAAATTCATAGAAACAGAATATAGAATGGTAGTTGTCAAACCCTGAAGGAAAGAGGAATAGTTCTTTAATAGCATAAATTTTCAGATTCACAAAAAGAAGTTTGGGGAATCTGTTCCACAACAAAGTGAACATATTTAAACTACTGAACTGTATACTGTACTTAAATGTGGTTAAGATAAACCAGGTGTGCTGGCACATGCTTGTAATCTCAGAATTCTACTGTACTAGGCTAAGGGCAGGAAAATTCCAATCAGAACTCAGCCTGGGTAACTTAGTGACTCAGTCAGACCCTATCTCAAAATAGAAAAAATACATAAATATAGGATTGGGGATGTAGTTCTTTGTGAAGGGCCTATGTTCAAGCCCTAGTTTTTTTGTTTTGTTTTAAAGACGGTGAATTTTGCTTCCTTTAAGATGGATCTTCTATCTTCTAATTATTTGCCAAAATGATGAACACAAAGGGAAAGAGGAGGGGAACCTTGTATAAGTGCTCTAGGCCTCTTAGAAAACCTGGGGTTGTTTCACTGGCCACAATACATGCAAATCTATAAAAAGAGTGATATTGTACACATCGGGGGAATGAGTACCTTGCAAAAAGGAATGCCTTGCAAATGTTACCATTGCAAAACTGAAGAATATGCAGCGTTACCCACCATGCTGTTGGCATTGTTATAAACAAGCAAGTTAAGGGTAAGATATTCACCAAGAGGATTAATGTGTGTATTGAGCATATTAAACACTCAGAGAGTTGAGATAACTTCCTAATACATATCAAGGAAAATTATCAGAAAATATAATGAAGCCAAAGAGAAGACGGAAGTGCCAGCCTATCCCACCCAGGAAGCACACTTTGGGAGAACCAAAGAGAAGGACCTGAGTTGCTGGGACCTATTCCCTATGAATTCATCACATAAGCTGGTGATATAGCTCTGCTATTCAGCACATAATTGGTAGCTAAGTTTTAGGCCCTGCTTAAAAAGAAAAAAAAATGCTGTATTTTAAGGATGGTTTTCTTAATTGAGCAGGTATATGGTATCATTACCTCAGAAGCAGATTTTCATTCTACCTAGTTAATTGTGTGAGGGCTTTACTCTTCAGTTTCTTTTGTTCTTTTTCCTTTTTTCTTTCCTTTTTGAGTCTCACTACGCAGTTCAGGCTGGCCTTAAGCTCACTTTGTAGCCCAAGTGGTACTGAAATTACAATAATCTTCCTGCCTCAGCCTCCAAAGTGCTGGGATTACAGGGGTGCACCACCATGCCCGGCTCTTCAGTGTTTTTTCTTGCTGAAAGACATTGCTGAGGCACTGTTTAGGTATGTACCCAAATGTTTATGAAATACTTATATTGGCTTGAAGATCCTGTAATTCACCATGGGGGAAAATACATGAAAATAAATGGAAGTCACTTCAGTTAAATAAATTGAAGTCCATTTCAGTTAAACAAAATGTTTCAAGCAAAAAAATAAAGTAGGGGCCAGAGAGATGGCTCAGTAGAATAGCATTTGCCTGGTAAGTGTGAGGGCCTGAGTTCAATCACCGGTTCTGCCAAAAAAAAAAAGTAAATTTTGATCCCCCCACCCAGCCTGCTCAGCAGGTCAGCACGTCAGCCCACCCTCGGTGCAGGCATGGCATGTGGTGCCAGGGAATCAAACTGTGGTCCCTGTGCTTGCTTAAGTTTGCCTAAGCAAGTGTTTTAAACCACCAACTTATCTCACCAGCCCCTAAATGTTGTGTCTTTGACACAAACTTTAAATAACAAAGTCGTTTGCTTAATAATGTAATAAATTGAAAATTTATTATTGAATAGATAAGGCACTTGTGTATGGACAGCTTGACATTTATTCTGCCTTTGAGGAGCTTACAATTCAAATGAAGAGGAAAGACATCTGAAAGTTTAAATAATAAATATGTGAACATTTCAAAATAGTAGATATTTCTTTCACATTAAGTGAAATGGTTTTGTGTGTGTGTGTGTGTGTGTGTGTGTGTGTGTGTGTGTGTCTTTAATCTGGTTTCATTCCTATAATGCAGCCACCCAATTTTATGGGGTTGGGGAATAATAAGTGGTTTGTACAAACATCTTTCTCAGTGTGGTATTATTTCAGAGGGGGGTCCTGAGAAACTGGAGCAAATGAATAAATTAAATATCACTTCTAGAAAAAAAAATAGCTACTTCACAAGGCATTGCATGACCACTTACTACCTAAAGTGCAAAGGTCCCTGCAAGAGAGTGGAGGAGCTGGAGGTAATGACAAGGGTGAGGCCTCAGCTGTACATTCGCACACTGAAAGATTTTGAGCAGATGGGAAAAAAGATAAGTGTAGTAAAACTTGTTTTAAAAGATTGTAGGGGCCAGCAAGCTAGATCAGCTGACTAAAGCACCTGCTTACGTAAGCTTAGACAAGGACAGCAGCAATCCCTAGCACCACTTGCTGTGCCAGCTCCACCCCCATGGTGGGCGGAGCTGGCGACAATAAATAAATAAATGATTGTAATAACAGCAAAATCTTGATCAGACTGTGGAGGTGGACACCTGTAATTACAGCATTTGGGAGGCTGAGAAAGGAATATTACCATGAATTCAAAGTCAGAACTATATAGTGACCTCCAGACACAGTAATCCTCCAGCCTGAACCTCCTAAATGCTGGGGTTACAGACTTGTGCCAACATGCCCAGCAATATTTTCAGTATCTGTGGTTAAAAATATCTCTTGAAGGGCTGGGGAGATAGCCCAGCAAGCACAAGGATCTGAGTTCAATTTCTGGTACCACATGCCATGCCAGCCCCGTGCCAGCCACTGAAGCAGGGTGTGGTAGTACACACCTGTAATCCCAGTGCTGGGGAGGCTGAGACAGGAGGATCACTAAAAATCCCAGCTACTAGCAAGACCCTGTAAATAAATAAATAAAAGATTAAAAGATAATATTTCTTCAGTCTTGCACTTTCTCTTTACATAGTGCCTTATTATCAGGAAGTTTCTCCTAATGCTTGAAGAATTTTAGGTCCAAGATGTAGCGTTAAAACATATGGTGCACAAGGCCCTTGGTTAAATCTGGTGTGTGGGGTGCTATTATACTTTATATTTCTAGTCTTTATTACCAGATGTCATTAAAAAAAACCACACTTCTAGCCTCTCTAGACTTGTTTTAACCCGTAAAGATTAAATCATTTTTTTCCTTTTCTTTGATGGGATCAAACTCCAGACCTTGTGCTTACCAGGCAGACACTTATGCAGCTGAGCTATCTCCCTGGCCAAAATTATTATTATTATTATTATTATTATTATTATTATTATTAGTAGTAGTAGTAGTAGTAGTAGTAGTAGTAGTAGTATTTGTATTTGTATTTGTATTTGTATTTAGGACAGAGTATACAGCAGGGTCTCACTGCATAGATCAGACTCCTAGTGATCCTCCTATTTACAGCCTCCAAAGTGCTGGGATTACAGGTGCTTGTCACCACACCCAGTCTCAATCCTCTCAGCACACCCTGGGGGTGGGGCCAGCATGGCAGGCCCTGGGATGAAACAGGCACTTTAATCTGTTTAGCTATGTGGCTGGCCCCAAAATTAAATTAATTAATGTCTACAAAGCACTTAGCACAGTGGGTGAACACAGAAAGACTACATGAATTATTCCTATTGTTAAGAAAGAGATGAAAAGATAAATGTTTCTGCAAAGATGTCACTCCCCATTATATTGTTCCTTTTATACCACAAACCTTGACACAAAGGTTTATTTATATTGTAATCCTTTTTTCTTTGTAATGCTTTTTTTGATTCAAACCTTAACATTAGTATTTGAACTATTTTTTTAATTTTAATTTTTTTCTTTTCTTTTTTTTTTTTTTTAGGGGAAGGGTCTACAGGGTGTTCAAGTCTCACTACTAAATCTGACTTGTAGTGATCCCCCTGTTTACAGCCTCCCAAGAGCCAGGTGCATGCCACCACACCCAGTCTCAATTTGCCATCTCAGTGCACTCCCGGGGCAGGGCCAGCACAGCATATTTTTAAATTTCAAAAGATATAAAAAAAGATGTTATTTATTTATTTGGTGCAGTGTCTTGTTACATAGCTTGGATTTATAGTGATCATCCTGTCCCAGACTCCACAGCGCTGGATTTCCAGGTGTGTGCCACCAGGTCTGGTCTTGGTGGCCCACTCAACATGCCTGGGGCTAAGGCTGGAGTGGCATGTAGGGCCGGAAGTCAAATCCTGGTCCCTGAACTGACGTAAGCAAGCACTTAGTCCATTGAGCTATCTTGCCAGCTCTGAGTACAATCTTCTTAAGTATTTGTTTAGAGACCATTAAATTACATTGAACAATTACTTTTTTTATGAGGCAGGGTCTCGCTTTGTAGTGCAGGCTAGCCTTGAACTCTGATTCTCCTGCCTCATCCTCCTAAGTACTGGGATTATAGGTGTGTACCACCATACCCAGCTCCATTAAATTGTTTTTTTTTTTTTTTTTTTTTTTTTGTCTTTTTGAGACAGGGTCTCACTATGCAGTTCAGGCTGGCCTTAAGCTCACTTTGTAGCTCAGGCTGGTCTTGAACTCACAACAATCCTCCTGCCTCAGCCTCCCAAGTGCTGGGATTACAGACATGCGCCACCACGCCCGGCTCACTTTTATTCTTTTATAGTGTTTTATTATGGCAAATAAACCTTCACTCAATGATTTTTAAACTATTTTTTAATATTAATTGGGTCTTAGTCCAACTGTGATTAATTTCCTTTATCTTGAGATCTCAGGCCTTCCTGATGTAGGCTTCAATTTTTACACCTGTAAATGAGAGGGGCTGTATAATTTTGGATTTGACAATGATTTCTTAAATATGACATCAAAAGCACAAACAATAAAAGAAAAACAAATAAATTAAAAACTTTTGTACTTCAGAGGACACTACCATGAGAGTAGGAAAAACCCACATAATGAAAGAAAAATATTTGCTAAACATAGATCTGATATGGAATTAATACCCAGAATATATTAATATCCATACTGTGGAGGATCACCTGAGCAGCTCTCCTTCAAAGAAGAACAATCGTCTCTATTTTGGCTGAGACTGACCCTATTTCCTTGTATAGATATGTATAGAGCTGGCTAGGACTTTTCTTTATCCTTTCAATTGGCCTTAAGAAATGCATATTGATCTATCTAGCCAAGGTGCTAGTCTTTGAAGATGATACATATATTTCCCTGATAACCCACACTTGCTGCTCTTCAATATGAGCCAGGTGGAGGCAGGACAAAGAGCCAGTGCTCCACACTGTCGGCTGAGATCAAGCTTCGAGATAGAGGCTATGACTTCCTGGGCTTGAAAGATTATACATCAGAGGTGAAGCATCTGACTCCAAAACATTAGATACTATCTCAATAGTATAATGCAAACTGATTTTCTGCATATTCTTCTCCCTGCATATGACAGAGGTAAATACAAGACTCTTACCTAGCCCAGCTCGCAGTACTTACCTACTTCCTTCAATTCTCATTCATCCTCAAGCCACTCCTCTTTCATGACTGAATAAAACCCGGGTTCAGCCCTAGGTTGAGGCCCTTGTTCCGGATAGTCATCATTACTGCTGGACTTAGGACTCCTTAGTTCACTATAACTATAAATATGCCTTAGTGTCTATTCTTACCTCGAGTTGCACTGGAGTGGTAGATTGCAATTAATTTAATGGAATTTCAATAATTTATCCATGGATTAAAATATAAACTTCCCAAACCAAAATTAGGACCAGGAAGGGCTCCCTATACCTGACTATATGTATAGTACTTCTATAAATTCAACAACAAAGGGCTCAATAATCCATTTCAAAACACAGCAAGATGCAGTCATGGTGGGCCATGTCTGTAATCCTAGCACTCTAGGAGGCTGAGACAATCGGATCTCAAGTTTCAGTCTAGGGGTCAGGGAGATAGCTCAATGGAATAAGTGCTTACCTGGCAAGTGCAAGGTCCTGAGTTTAATCCCTGGTACCACCCCCCCCCCAAAAAAAAATCAAGTTTGAGTCTCTCTTGAGCAACTTAGTGATTTATCAAGACTCTGTCTCAAAAAGGGGGATGAGAGGAGTATTGAATACACATGTCTCTTCTGGTTTTCAAATAATCAGTAAGCTATGAAAAGATGTTTAATGTCATTACTCATTAGGGAAATGCAAACCAAAACCACGATGAGATATGGCCCTCACTTGTTGCTTTTGCTGTTTCTGCTGCCATGAACTGGTATATTGTTGCCCCTCTGCCTTGTGCTCCTCTGCCTTGGACCCTGCAAATTGCAGATTAAAACCTCTATAAACTATGAGCTAAATAAACCTCTCCTTCAAAGAGCACAAAGGTGGAGGGGGGAATTGCTAGGATAGCTTTGGAAAACAAAAATAGGGCCAGTGAGATAGTTCAGCAAACTAAGGACTAAGTGACTGCTTAGGTAAACACAGGGACTTGTACCACATGACATGCCAGTCCCACCCACTGGGCACCCTGAGCTGGCCTCCAAGTCCCGGTGTGCTGGCACATGCCTATAATCCCAGCACTGGGGAGACTGAAACCAGGAAGATCACCACAAGTCTGATCTATGTAGTGAGATGTTATAGATCCTATATACCCTTACTAAAAAATAAAAGAAAAAAATGTTGGAGAAATAAGCAAAAGTGAACCTTTAATTCACACCCTGTAAAATCAACCCTGGCTGTAAAAAACAAACAAACAAAAAGCTAGCTAAAATAGGACAGGGGCTGGGGAGATGGGTCAGTGGAATAAGCATTTCCCTGGCAAGCGCAAGGGTCTGAGATGAAATAGATTGGAAATTACTAAGAGCTAATGGGAGGATGTTACTGTTTAGTGGATAGAGATTCTGTTTGCAATAAACAAAAGCTCTGGAAATACATAATGATGATAGTTGTATAATATTGTGAATCCAATCCCACTAAATAAATTGTATGTTTAAAATGTATTAAAATGGAAAATTGTTATATATATATTACAATTTTTAAAAGAGGGGAGGAGTTGTGGTTATAGCTCATGTGCTTGTCTAGTAAGGTTTTGGGTTCAATCTTCATCATCACAAAGAAAGAAAAAGAGAAACACTTAAAAACAGATTTCTAAATGTTGCAACTTAGACCCCTTTATGCCTATCGGGCCAATGGTAATTAATACACTCTCAAAACTGTCGCCCTTTGAATAATAATTATATGGTAACTCAATCTTTATAAACATTCTGATGTTCAGTGGTTTTGTTCAGCTGGCATTCGGACCTTGGGAGGGTTTTGTTCATGACATCATCTGTAGGAAACTAAAACCGCAGGGAATTGGAGGCAGAGTTGGAGAGGAGTGCATTTCACACAAATGCCCAGTTCTCAAAAGAGGATCATCTTCGTGGCAAACCACCTGTTTCCTCTGGTCCGGGTAGGCGGTGACCAAGGAGAAGCGCTAGCAGAGCCCCTGGGAGGCAGTAGCATTGCAGAGGAAACGGCCCACCCTCCTCTGTCCGCCACACTCAGCATGGCTGTCTAGTCCAAGCCCAGCGCCCAGAGGGGGCGGGCCCTGGCCGCCAAACGAGCCCTCTGGGACCAATGGAGAAGGGCAGGGGCGGAGCTGGTGTGGCGCTGGCCAAAAGGCGGTGGGCTTGGCTTGTTCGGCCCTTTCCGGCTGCGGCTGCCACGTCATCTCAGGCTCTGCGGCTGGATTTTTGCCCTGCGTCGCGCCACCGTCAGTGCTTCCGTGTTGAACTTGACCTGAGTTTATTGTCTTCTCGCTAGCCAGGGTCTGTCCCTCCCCTTAAAAACTTGGTCAAAGTACCGTGGGCTACTCCTGTGATTCATCTCTGTATCCCATGTTGGAGATACATGGACCGTGCCACGTTTGGTCTGACATATATGAGTTTAATTTTTTTATGAAAGCTGTAATGGAAATAAGAATTACCCTAGCAACCAGAAACAATCTTAGTTAATAAACTTTGGCATTCTCCCCCACCATTCCTGTATATCGATTTTGTTTTGTTTTGAATAAACAAGAGTTTTTTTTGATAAAGTCGCTGTCCAAACGTGCTTTTGGATCCTCACTGATCAGAAAATATGCCCAGCTTTTTTTTTTTTTTTTTTTTTTTTTTTTTCTTTTAAAACAGGATTTTACTATGCAATTCAGGCTGGCCTTCCTTGAACTCACTTTGTATCCCAGGCTGGCCTGGAACTCAGAGCAACCCTGCTTCTGCCATCCAAGATCAGGGACTACAGGTGTGTGCCACCATGCCTAGCTTTTGTGTATCTTTTAACAATGGAATAAACTATAAACTATGTATCATTATTTTCATTACTTTTTTTTGTTGCTGAGACAAAATATCTGACACCCAAAGTTAAAAGGAAGAAAGGTTTATTGTAGCTCCCAGTTTGCAGAGGTTTCAGCCCATAATTGGTTGGCTTCACAAAAGAGAAACAGTTCATAGCAGTCAGAAGGCAACAAAAGCAGCAAGAGACAAGCAGCAGACAAGCAGGGACAGCATCCCTCTTTCTGTCCCTTATATTCTATCCAGCTACAAAGACTTAGGGTGGATAGTACTTATGCCCAGGATGGGCCTTCCCAATCTCCACATCCAGAACTATTCAGTCAGTCAACTAATTTAGCAATCATACACCCTTTATCCCAGCACACACCTAGTCTAGATCTAGCCACCTCTGAAAAGTCCCATCTATGACAGCATGAAGCTTTGAAGGACATCTAGACACAAGCATGACAACCATTATAATTCAGAAAATTGTGAAAGGCAATGTGTCAAAAGTCAAGTGGCAAAGTGACTACTATAGAGCCTTAGTCAAGCTAGGACAGTCTTTCAGGAGGCCAGGCTCTAGTTGTGCCAAAACTACATAATCAACCCAAGGTGACTCGTCTTACTCTGAGTAACTTCTTTTGGTGATAAGGTGCTGGTACTGCTCTGTCTAGGGTGAAGGTTTTCTGGTCATTTCATGCTAAGGATATGCACATTAAAAGACCCTGAGATGCTAAACAGACCCATTTCTCAAAGAGTTGGAATTCTGAATGAGAGAGTGGCACTGAATTAAGAAAGGGAATGGGGACCATAAAAGAACGGAAGGTATGAGTTCCTTAAAGGATTACCTATTTATAGCTTCAGTTTCCTCTTGAATAATGGGAATAACCATAGAATTGTTCTCTAACTAGGTAACTATCTTTGTACAGCAAAATGATGAAATCCAAAACTATTAGAGATAAAAGGGCCCTTGGATTTTTGTTTTATAATAATGAATAAAAGAGCAGTTACTCTATGGGAGTCTTAGAAGTGAACCCCATCTCCTCAGCCTTTCCTGTGATTTTAGACCATCATCCACATTTTACAGCAGAACATTTGAAAATCTGGAACATTTTCTTTTTTTTTTTTTTTCTTATGTATTTTAGGGAGGGATCTACAGGGTGTTCAGGGACTCACTATTAGATCGGACTCATAGCAATTCCCCTGTTTACAGGCTCCCAAGTGCTGGGATTACAGGCACAAGCCACCACACCCAGTCTCAATCTCAGTCTCAGGGCTCCCCAGGGGTGGGGTCAGCATGGCAGGCCCAGGGATTGATGGAACATTTTCAAATATGTTTACATTCAGTGTTTCTGAAGGTATGGTAAAACAAGAAATACAGAGAAGTAAAGAGATAGCAATATAACAAAATGTGTCAAAATCCTCAAATATGAGTCTATTGAGCTAAATTTTTAACATGAAATTGGTAAACTCTGATAACTCAAAAGAAATAACTTGGGACCAGGGAGATGGTTCAGTAGGGTAAGTGCTTCCCTGGCAAGCACAAGGGCCTGAGTTCAATCTCTGGTTCCGCCAAAAAAAAAGAAAGAAAGAACCTGAGGCCCAATGACATCTTTACAATGGCATATCTCATTTTGTATCATATAAAATGATATTTATAGTGAGTTTTTCTTTCTTTTTCTTTTCTTTTTTTGTTTTGTTGTTGTTGTTTTAGACAAAATCCTGTTATTATAGCCCAGGCTGGTCTTAAATTTACAGTCTTTTTGCTTCAGCTCCCTAGTGCTGGTATTGCAGGAGTATGTCACTCTGCCAGCTCTGCAGTGAGCTTGTAATAAACAAGAATATAATTAATGTCATAAAATACCAGGAAGCAAACTTCCCCTAAAACTGTATGCAGCTTAAATTAAAATTATTTTGAAAAGACATGGAGAGGAGCCTGAAGTGGCACTGTGCCTGTGGAAGCTTTCAGGAAGCTGAGGCAAGGAACATTGGTCCAGCCCATGTGGTCCACACCAGCCTGGTTACATAGGAAGACCCCATCTCAAAAAAATCAAAGAATTTATGAGAAAAAACAAAGATAATAAGGTGTTAACATCCTGGTAGTCTTTAGGTGGCATAGTTCATTTTTACTTTTCTGTATTTTCCAAATGTTTACAGTTGAATCCCTTCACACACACACACACACACACACACACACACACACCCCTATTTTTTTTTTTTTTTGTATTACTGGGGTTTGAACTCAGGACCTCATGCATACTAGGCAAGTGCTATGCTGATGAGTTATGACCTTTTTTTTTTTCTTCTTTAAATTTTGAGAAAGTGTCTTGCTAAATTACTCATGTTGACCTCATAAATGTGATCTTCTTGCCTCAGTCTCGGAGTAGCCGGAGTTATAGATGTGCACCTTTGCATCCAGTTGATACCTTTCTTTAGAAGGAAAAATAAGCTCTTAGGGCTAAAACAAGAGTAGTAGGCTGACAAAATAGCTCAGCAGACTAAGTGCCTACTTAGGTAAGCACAGGGACCAGAGAGTGCTAACCCTTGGGGCCAGGGAAATGGCTTAGTGGAATAAGCGCTTTCTTGGCAAGTGCAAGGATCTGAGTTCAATCCCCGGTTCAGAGTTCCAACCCTCATACCACATGCCATCCTGGCCCCAGCGCCAGGTGCACTGAGCTAGCAACCAACCAGGCATGGTGGTGCACGCCTGTAATCCCAGCACTGGGGAGGCTGAAAACAGGAAGATCACTATGAGTTCGGGGCTGTGTAGTGAGACCCTGTACCAAATATACAAAAAATAAAATTAATCAATCAAATAAGAGTAGCTTATAGCAACCAGCTCTATTTTGATTAGCAAATGTTGGAGCCAAATGCTTAGTTTTCTTCAGGAAATCCACTGTTCTGCCACAAAAATTTCATGGTGCCTGTGATGTGTAAATATATAAAGATGTAGGAAACAGCTGAATCAGACCAGGACCCTAAAATCAAAACAGATGGTCTAATAGTAGTCTGGCAAAAACATATCATCAAATAACAATAAAACAAATGGTAAAGTCCCTAAGGGGGAGGCACAAGAAAATGTGGTGAAGAGAGAGGTGGCGGTGTGTTAGGAAAATGAATAGAAGTGGTTGAAATGGAAACTGGAACTAGATTGTGACATCCAGCAATGCTAAGGTAAGACGTGTGTAGTTAAATTCGAGTCTGTAAGTAGCTAATGAAGGGAGTTTGTTTTGCTTTTTTAATAATTATTTCTATGATATGTGCTTAAGGAAAATTGCTTTTGAAAATAAACTAGGCTAGGAATGAGGCTGAAAATTGATGGATCAATTAGAAGGCCTGCTAGATGTGGTAGTGCATGCCTGTAATCTCAGTACTTAGGAGACTGAGGCAAGAGGATTGCTATGAGTTAGTTGGAGGCCAGACTGGGCTACACAGTGAGTTCAAGTCCAGCCTGAAGTACATAGTGAGATCATGTCTTAGAAAGAAAAAGAAAAAATTAGAGGGCCTACACAATAGTTCAGGTGAGAGGTGATGAATTAGACCATGGGCAGTTATGAAAAGCTGAAGAAGTGTTCAAAAATATATAATTCAGATTGTAGATGCTAAAGATCATAAGTTCATATTTCAGTAGGTTCAAGCATTATGATCAACCAATAAATTTGTTTCAAAAATTGCCTCCATGTTGTGATTTTTTAAAAATTTGCACCCATTTCTTGGGTTGGCAGACAGGAAAATTACACCAAAGGGTATATGAATGGTTTTCTACATATAGTAAAATTACTGTTTTTCTGTTTTCCAGAACATATGCACCATCTAAGCCTTCAGGAGCAGAAATATGAAGGATTCTTTCTTTTCTGTAAGGGAAAACTTATTTTCAGTAATGTGCAAACTACAACAGGTGGTTTAGTGTGGGTCAACATGAAGGTGGCTGGATGAAAGTCCAGGAATACAGTTTCATGGGAGGTCCTGGTGCCCCTGGATCCCTACACTAGAGGAGCTCTGTGAAGCAGGGACTCTTCTTGTATCCTTGTGCTGGAGGGTGAGCTGGACCAAGCAGAACTCCGAGGTGAGGGTTCTCCAAAGAGTCTTGTCTATGTTGCAAACCTAGCTGCCTGGTGAGTGGTGTTTACACCCTCATTCTTATAAGCTTCTATGACCTCACTGCCTACTTGAGCTGCCTCTTGCAGTCTCTTTCATCACCCTTAAGCTTACTCTCCTGGGTTATATTTTCACAAATCTCTCTGTCCAGCCCTGTACAAGCAAAAAATCCCAGCAGAGACTGGGGAGCTAGCATTATATCTTTCCAACTTTTCTATCTTGTCCTAGCTAGTTATCCCTCTTCAACCTCTGGACTTTTATGTACTTCTTCCTTTTAAGTGTGATTTTCTTTATAACAAGTCATAACAAAAAAAAAAAAAAATAGAAGCAGGAAAGTCCTCCTGAAGCTAGCAGAGTTTTTAGCTTGAGGTAGCTTTATTTATATATTTTTGTGCAAGTCATATAAGGGCTTTTGGTACTCTTGAAATGCTTTTTAGTAAAGTGACCATAGAATTATTACTTTGAAGGAATTTTAACCTGAGATCAAATATAGTCTTCTAAATGGCCTTCCTTTATTCTCTTGATCCCTAAGCTTTTCTCTAATGTAGCTGTGCTGAAGACTGGACCAGTTTTATTTTTTAAAGGCTTCAAAAGTTAGCTTATAAAAATAAATCTGGAAAGGCCAAGCACCTCCACATTTTTTTTGAATATATGTGTGATGCAAGATCCTACACAAAATAAAAAATCCATAGTTAGATTATCTAAAAACCTTTATTTGAAACACAGGAACTTCTATTTGTCTATAGATCCATTTTTTTATTTAACATTTTTCCCCTCATCATGGTCTGTGGTCTGTGAAAGGATATTAAAAAAAAAAAAACTATGGGAGGATGTAAAAAAATTGTAGGTGGCAATTAAAAAAAAAAATTGCCAGTGAGATAGCTCAGCAGTCTAAAGCACCTGTTTAGGCAAGCTTAGGCAGGCTCAAGGGACCACAGTTCAATCCCTGACACCACCTGCTGTGCCAGCCCTGCCCTCCGGACAGGCTGAACTGGTCAAATTAAATAAATAAAATTTTTTTTAAAAGTGTAGGGTAAGCCGGGTGTGGTGGTACAGGCCTGTAATCCCAGCACTCGGGAGGCTGAGGCAGGAGGATTGTTGTGAGTTCGAGACCAGCCTGAGCTACAAAGTGAGCTTAAGGCCAGCCTGAACTGCATAGTGAGACCTTGTCTCAAAAAGACAAAAAAAAAAAAAAAAAAAAAAAAAAAAA
>PVKA01012039.1:16120-59116 GCA_004027165.1 Ctenomys sociabilis | reverse complement strand
TAGATTTTTTTTTCTTTACTTTGTAGCTAATTTATCATGATGGTATGTTGCTATCCATGGCATAACGATGAATCAGTTAGCAGTGGTAAAAATCTTAGCCACACAAATTTAATAATGCAGAAGCTCCTGCCTTATGGTCATATGTCTTCCAGGTTTTCAACTTTATGATGCTAAGAATGTGATATGGATACAGTATAAAGTGCATTTCAAATTTAGATTTGTGAATTTTTTAGCCAAATTAGTAACATGTGTTATAATACCCTCTCAAATGTTCTGCTAAATTAAGATGTTCAGTAGCCTAAGTGTATTAAATGGACTTCAACTTACACAATATTTTAGCCTGTGAAGAGTTTGACGGAATGTAACTCCATCATAATGAAAGTAACACTTCTGCATTTAGTTTAATAAAATATTCTTCATGTTATCTACCTTTTCTGTCTACAAACACTATTGAAAACCCATTAGGCCATGTTACTTCTCCCTCTTGCTGTAATGGAATGGTGACTCAATTACCACAGCAAATGGATTTATTTTTAATTCCCCCTCTCCCCTAAGCTCATTTCTGCATCTGTAGCAGATCCAGATTATACAGAGGACTTTTAGTGACTGGGTAAGAATGTGCCCTATCCCTAATTTCTTTGTTCTTTCAAGAAGACCTGGTTTTGACAGGAGAGTTTGAAAGATGTATTAGTTCACTTTCTATCACTGTGAAAACAAACCTAATGCCAACAGCTTAAAGGAGAAAAAGATTTATACTGGGTAGCAGGTTCAGAGGTGTTAGTCAGTGGGTGTTGGACTGCTCTGCTTTCGGCCTGAGACAGGTTCAGATACCACTAAGGTGTGTTGTAAGAGATTTCTCACTTCATGGCCACAGGGGAAAAGAGAAATGAGAGGATGAGGGGGGCAGAGAGAGAAGAGGAAAAGGGGCCAGAGGATGAGAGAGGTGTCACAGAAGGCAAGATACACCATATTCATAGGAAGTGCTAGTTATAAAATTCAGGCTGGCTTGAACTCAAAGTAAGCCTCCCCCCCGTGTGTCCCCATACTAGTCTTAGCAGGATGTACCATTCAAAGGCCCATCTCAGAGATCTTCTCCCCCACCCCAGAGTGCTTTTTCTAATAGTCCATAAATTTACAGCTGCATCTATGGACTAAGCCATTGGTGAGTGTAGCATCCCATGACCAAAGCATCTTTAAATTCCATTTCTGAAGATTGATGCACTGGGAGAAAAACCTTCAGTACATGAGTCCTTCAGAGATCCTTCACTTTCAAACAGTAACAGGAGGGAAGAATGGCACTGTTCCAGTAAGTCAAATTTTGTACTGAATCTATGTTTTGAGCGGTATATCGATTAATTCTATGGCAAGCACAAACTTCTACTAGTTTTCACCCAAGTCTCATCAGATATTAAGTTTACTATTGCTGAGTCCTATTTTTTATATTGGGAACTCCAAACTGAATGTGGTTACCAGCCTTAGCTACATTTGTTCCAGACTTGTCTGTCAGTTTTGTGACTTGCTCACTGAGAAGCCAAGACATGTGCCATCCCAACATTATCACTAATATATTTTGTTATCCTATAGTTTGCAAGAAAAGGGCTGCAGGAGATTTTCAGTATGTCATAGTTGGCATCAAGAACTTGTAGAGATTTATTTGGGTCACATTCTCATTCTTCAGTGAGTCAACTTCCTCAGAGCTACAAGCCTAATGTGGGACACAGAAATGCATGGCCTGATTAGCACCTCTGCCCATTCCTGGAGGAGCTCTCCGTCTCATAATGAGACAAGGAATCTCTTATAGTAGCCAAAATCTAAGGCAAAACAATCAAACACAAAGCTGAAATCCTTTGTCATTCCCTTTATATAGACATCATTGGTGTGGTACAAAACCAGAAAGGGTTAAGAGTTAAAAGAACTCAGACACAGTCATTCTCTTTCACCAGCATCATGTGCTCTACTATTCACCTTTGTGTCCCAAAGGAACTCCTCAATGGGGGTTAGCTCACTTCTTTAAGCACCTGCTTTGTCAATCCCAGTCAGGCCCAGGGGACTGCAGTTTGATCCCTGGTTCCACTTGCCTCACCAGAATCACACTGAGGCAGTCTGAGCCAGAAAAGAAAAAAATCCTTTCCAAAGGGACTCTTCAAGGTTGGAATACTTCATCCTCTTTGTGCTTTATGTACGTTATAATTTTCATCCTTTCACACTCAAAGAATGTACATGCCTCTCTACTTTCTGAAAAAGGAATAAACCTTCTGTCCACCAGAAATGAATATTTCTATAGTTGTTTCAAAACTACAGACCTGATTCTTTTCAGAAGATCAACAGCAACGTCATCCATCAGATTGACTATGTCAGCCCTGAATACAATTAGGACCAATGAGAACGCCATCTAGGCCGCTGTCTCTGAACACATTTTCTGGGCCTTCTAATTAATCAGCTATAAATTTAGAGATATCTTGCTGCTTTACAGACTATATTAGTTTACTGGACTCCAATAACAAAATTTCACACAGTGTGTGGCTTATAAAGAAAGCATTTTCTCATTGTTTTGGATGCCGAACATCCAAGATCAAGCTGTGCACAAGGCTGGTTTCTCCTAAGGTTTCTCTCTGTAACTGCAGACAGTGACTGCTCTTGGCTGTTGACTTGTGTCGCTACTATGCTTCTTTTTCTCCATTATTTTTCTGCATGGACATGAGTCAGACTAGGTTAATGATCACCTGTGTGAACTCATTTAACTTTAATGAGCACTTTGAAGGTTCCAGCACCAAATATATTCATACATTAAAGTATTAAGTTAGGTCTTTAGCATATGAATCTTGTTGGCAAAAATTCAACCCAAAAGTTTGGCCAATACAATTAGTATACATTTTCAATGCAAGCATAAAAGTCTTATCATTTTTTTAGTCTTATCATTTTGCAGATCTCATGTTTTGACTTTTCTCAAAATGGTGAATAAACTATTATTTTACCTAACTTGTAATCTAACAAATTAAGTTGTGACATTTTATTCCTGTTGGCAGAAATATTAAGATATGTGGATCAGATACAAAAGACTTCATTACTCATAGCAATAACCACACCAGTGGTGCCAGCAATTTTGTAGTAATAATTCTTAAAACTCCAATTCCCAGGAGATGGGGGAGACTTGACAGGTGCACCTGCATCAGGCTGTGGCATGAAAGAGGAATCTTCATCTTAGAAGAACTTGAGTTCTGCTACACAGCAGCCTGCCTTTGGCTTTGGATGCAGATATTACCTCTGTATACATGAATGTGTATATTACAACATTCCTGAAAATGTCCTTTGAATCAAAGGCAGTCAGCACCTTTATTTACAGGAAGTTTGTAAGCATGAGAGATACATGCACCCTTGTCTGCAGTGTATATGTTATAGCAAGACCCTTAAACAGCTAACTCTATACTTAATGTCATTTGAGAAAATTTTAATTGGCATAAGTGTAAAAACACTGGAAATAATGCCTCTTGAATGATCATTGACTAGAGAAACCACCTCAGATTTTTACAAAAGCATTAGCATTGAATTGAATTGTTTTCTTTTTCGTTTTGTATGAATGAAAATGATTTAATAAACAGTTCATTCTGTATAAAAACTTTTTTAAGGATATACAACTAAGTATCATATCTCTTAAATATTTCAATTACTATATTGCACAATTAGGAATATGTAATCAATTAAATTACCTTTCACATGATCATGAGTTTTTAATTCCGTGTAAGTTTCTCACCATAAATTATGTTGAGTAACAATGTCTGAAAATGTACAAAAATTCAAAGTTAAACTATATCATTTACTTTTTAATTTAGTCTTATTTTCATTTTATTTATTTATTTTTTTGTGGTACCAGAGATTGAATGCAGGACCCTTTACATTTTTTTAATTCTTTTTTTTTTTTTTTGAGTGTGTGTGTGTGGCACCAGACCTTGTGTTTGCTAGGCAAGTGCTTATTCCACTGAACTGTCCCTAGACCCAATTTTTTAGTTTTTCAAGAGAATACAAATTTTTAATAAAAAGTAGAAATGATACAGAATTTCACTGAACAAAAATAATATGATTTTAACAGTATCTGTTGTTTCATACTGTTGTTTTCAAATTAGTTGTTCCTATTTGCAAATATGTGCATAAAAATTGGAAAAAGAAATAAAAATGATACAAGAAATTAAGAAGAGAGAAAAAGAAAAAATTAGAATATTATAAGACAAAAAATTTAAGCATAGACTGCTCCTTCCTAGAGACCAGCAGAAACCCACAGTGGTATTATCAAAATAGAAAATGACATTTTGCCAAGAAGTTAAATAAATGAAGTTTGTAATGATTTATTGGGTAAATATAAAACAATTGTATTTCTGCAAGAAAATTAAAATGTTAATGCTAGAAATATTCATTGACCACTACAATTGCATGAAAATATGATTCATTTCCCAAAATCATTTTATTTGATTTTAATTCAGTTGTTGAAAACATATATCCTAATCACAGCAAGAAATTGATCCTATGATACCAAGTGAGTATGCTAAGAACAATGTTCCAGAGCTTAAATTTTGGCTTGTAAAGCAATGTTTACATAAGCATGAAAACAAGATATATAAAGAATCCATTTATTGGGAATTTGGTAAGAATATTTCCTAAGTGTTAAGACAGAAGTGAAATTTTAGAGTTCCTGACTCAAATAAGCTCATAGCATTTTTGTTTTAAGGGTTTTATCTTCAAGATTTCTTTAAAGAGAAAAAATACAATAAAAATGATATAGAATTTCAAAGCAAGATTATAAGAAATTAAAGATGATATTATGTTGCATATTGTTATCCTCAAAGTAGTTGTTCAGATAAACAGACACAGACACGCAAAGTTGATCAACCAGTATAAGCTCTAGCTGTTCCTTTCAATGAACTAATGGAAATTAGTAGTAAAATTATCTCAGCCATCTTGTGTATGTACATGTCTTTTTTACTTTTAAGGAATTCAAAAATGTGGTTAATATTAAGAGATAAGAGTATTTATATTCAACATGCTATTTTGGAGTGCCTAGATGTGTGTGCACCAAATAAAAACAGATAATCCAGCAGAAAAGTATAAAAATGAGGTAAATAAAATAAGGCCATAATAATATGTTGAGTAGTAAATGGCTGTAGTCAACAAGTTCTTCGGATAACCCACTATTATTGTGGACTGATGGACTGTGTTGGATTGTTTCACTGAATTCAAGCACCTATAATAATTTAATGACAATAGAATACCCATCTCTGACACGACTAAACAACAAAAAAGAGGAAAGCAAAGAAGAACCATTCTGTGTTTGTGTAAACAGTACAGTTAGGATTGATATGCAGTACCTTTGTGTAATTCTATGAGAAGAAAGATTTGCACTAACATTGTTTAGACAGCATATCCTGTCTGTTTCTTGTACTATGGATAACCACTAGGAAGATAATAATGTAAAAAGTATTAATCATTGAAATTGTACTATAATTCAGCTTTAAAAAAAAGATAGGTACACTGCTACATTCTCTTAATTCACTGATCAGGGGCATCAATAATAATGTTTGTACATAGAGTATCATGTATGCACCCTGTACAACAAAAAGCCACTACAAAAACAATGTGCAATGTCTAATTGTTGAATCTGTCCTACTAATTTGATTTGAAACTGTCTCATTGCTATTTGTTCTTCAATAAAATAAAAAGAAGAACAGATAATCTTTTCAACTTTGGGCTGGGAGAGCAGTTCAGTGGTAGAACACCAGCCTCATGTGTTTGAGGCCCCTGGATTCAATCTTCAGGATGATGAAAAAGAAGAATGAATAAAGAAATGAAACTGTACCTTAAGCAGCAATATTTTTAAGTACTGCATTGAAAAATAACAAAGGAAAAATGAGGCATAAAAATTAAGTTTATGAAAGACTATTTAGACCTCATACTCACTGAGCAGAATTTACACGTAAGTTAATTGTGTGTAAAATTATGTGGTGAAATGGAAGGTGCTGCGCTGCCTCTTGGGCCTCCCCATCTCCTCTCCTAGTCTGTTCAGCTACCCTCTTTTGCTTTTTCATCCTCATCCTCTCTCATCACTGGTTTGCTCATGAATTATTAATGGCATGAATAAGTGTGCATGAGAAATTAAAGAGCTATTAAAGGAGAATAAATAATCTGAAGAGGGGTCTTGTATTCTCAAATTAGGATGTAATTATATTTAGCTGTTTTCAAGAGGCAAATGTTTGGTTGCCATGATTTTAAAACTTGATTAACAGTAATTAACAAAGCTTTGTTTCCACTTCCTCAGAAGCAAAGCGTGAGATAAAGATTTGTGTGAGAGACATTTCATAAAAATCACTCCCAGAAAAATCCAAGGAGGTGTGTGGCAATGGAACATCCATCTCTGACAAAACTAAAGGAAAAGGGGGGATATAAATGAAGGATCATTTTCTAGTGGAAAAAATATACATACATCTGAATATACAAAAGAGTTGGGATAGATATGTAGCTACTTCAATGAGAAGAAAATTTGTACTAGTAGTGTTTAGACAAGATATCATATCTGCATCTTGTACTATGAACGACTACTACAAAGACAACAGTAGGCAACGTACTAATTATTGCAATTATCCTACTAACCTGTTTTGAAACTGTTTCACTGCTATTTCTTTCTCAATAAAATTAATTAAAAAATAAAATTAAAGAACTATGGAAACAAAACAAAACAACAAAAAAAGAATCACTCACATAAAAATCCTGGGAGAGCGTGAAGGGAATAAGACAAGAAAGATAGAGATGCCAGGCAAAGACAAATCTTCAGACACATTTGTAGCCTGTCTGAATTCACAAGAGAGCTTTGCTGAGGAAATTACTCGAGTTGTTTCTCAAAATTCAAAGAAACTGTGGTAAAATTTTCTCTACCCAATGCTATTATTATCACAGGCCAAAATCTTGGTCACATCCCCAATCCTGGGGATGAGAAAAGAGAAGATATAAATTTTAAAGCATTGCTATTTCTTTTCACAAACAGGAATATTTGATGTAGAATTTTAAAAGTACTCCTTGTGCAGTTCTAGATATAGGCCCTAAGAAACAGAAACCAAGATTTTTGCAGGTTATTTTTTATTTATTTATTTATTTTTGCAGAACCAGAGATTGAACTAAAGCCTTTGTGCTTGCAAGGGAATCACTTATTCCACTGAACCATCTTCGCATCCCCTTTTGGAGGTTCTTTTAATGTGTTTTATTTTCAGTATATGGGTATGGAACTCAATGTATCTCATGCTCTAGGAAAGACATATACCATGGAGCTACCCCTCAAGTCTTAGAAATGGAGGAGAGGGGCACACAATGGATTTGAAAGATTTTACAGGGCTTACCAAAGCCCAGTCTTTTTAACACCCAAGTCTGTGCCTATCTGTCAATAATCATCCTTCCTCTGATAATGTTTTTTTCACATAATAACTGGAAAAAAAAAACCTGGTGCATTAAATTAAAATAATGGTTTAGCAAAAGGTTTACTATACCTATAGAATATTTACACTTGCATGAGACATTACCCTCTCCTGCAGTTAGTTCTTCTTGTGTACATGGACTGCTTAAATGATTCTGTCATCCTTAAGCAATCCCTCTCTACTAATCTAATTGCCCCTGAAAACCCACTACATGCTGAGCATACACTCGCCACTATCTAGCAGCACCAACATCGTCTCATCATGACCAAGTAAAGTACTCTCGGCGTACACACCAGTCTGCATTCTCATCTTCATGAGGACAATAAGTGCAGAGACCACCACTATAGCTATAAGTGGAGCATTATGTCTTTCTTTTTCTTCCTGCTAGGAAACCAGTGACTTTGTAAAACCAGAACCTCTAAACTTATGAAGTCTACATCAACAAGAATTAGAAGTAATAATTTCCAACTATGTCACTGGAAAGATGGGCAACAAACCACTTCTCTGATGCATTTGTTCAATGGCTTTTATAAAGGTTGCTGATATAGTTGTCTATCGCTAAACAGTTGTCGGGTTTTGAAAGAGTCAGTGTTCCGGTTGCTGTGCCCAGAATTGAAGTTGGACAAGGATTATTCTACCAAGACACTGAAGATAAAGTATGAACGAGACTGTCAGTAGATTCCATGGTGGTATCATTCTTACTGATATAATTCACTTACAGTAAGATGGTTTCCGTATTCTGCAGTGGCACATTTAGGGCAGTATAAAGTACACTGCACATATATGAAGCCCTTGAACACCTGCTGATGTACTACAGGTAGGAATGAAAAAATCCATAACATTCCTGTAATAACTGTCAATACCTACCAAGATGAATTGCTCCTGTTTCAGGTGAAAAAGGAATGTTGTAATCAGCTATTAAAAAGGTACCAGTTTTGTTTTCTCTATTATGGACAGTGGTCTCTCGTGAGGCTCTAGGCATTAGCGTGTAGCCATAAAGTGAGAGCCCTTTCTTGCTACTGACAGCCTTGCAAGCCATCGTTTACTAAGTTGTACTCTTATTCTCAAAGGATGTGCCCCCCCTCGCTGTGTGCTACTTTTAAACCTGAGGAGACCTGAAACTCGAGCAGCTTTTATCTTAGTCACACAATGTTAAATATGTTATTTTCTTGTAGTGCTTGCCTTGGCATGTTCCAAATGATCAGATTTATAAAACCTTTGCCAATATTGTAGGCCTTGTCATATTTTACATTTGTATCCTAATAAATAATTGACTATTTTTTTCTGTAGTATTCATTATTCTTATTTGATTTTTCTTATTTTGTTCAAATGACATGATTTAGTCAATTTAAGAATCACAGTTTTATTCTGGAACATATAAAATCTACATTTTTTTTCAGCATATATGGCAAGAGAATGCTATATGATGCCTCGTGTGTAGACACACTAATTCTGATTTTCCTGAAGAAATCCTGAGAAGAAAGCATTCACAAGATCAACAATTGCATCTTACACACTATGGCCTGGGTTTTTCTGTCCTTTGTAAATATAACACAACTGATGGTGCAGCAACAATGAAGCCATCCCTTGAATAAGTTCACAGCAGTCCACCCATGTCTGCAAGGATCACTCTTAGTTTTGCACAGTTGAAACTGGTCAAGTCAATGCAAGTGAGGGGACAGCCACATCATTATCAGTTTCATCTTGCACAGGTAAAACAGCCTGCAGAATTTTACAAGCCAAGTGCACTAATTTATATTGTTTTATTTTTGGTTGAGTTGTAGGCAGACAATATTTAGGGTATTCACCTTTTTTTTTTCCCTTGGAGTCTACTATAGTTTTGAAGTTGCAGAACAGTAACTATGATAACACAATTTTAAAATCTTATTAAGTGTTCCATCTGAATTGCCCTTTGGGAAGGTATTAGTCATCAGAAAATGTGAACTGAGGTTCGTCAAAGTTTCAACCTCTCATTTTGTTTAGGTATGTCAATTATTATGGTGGTGGGTAAGAGCCCTTGAGTATTCCACTTAATCCAATATGCAGATCCTTGGACAACTGGGTAAGAGATGTTTCAGACAAAGCTTTAAGTGAGTCACCTTTGTTGTTTGCTTGCTTGTTAATCTCAGAAGACGTGTACAAGGTGATTCAGGTCTGCATGAATATATGTTATGTGTCTTAATTTGGCTAGATTATAAGCAAAGGATGATATTTCATTCCACCAGAGTGCCTGCCTCAGGGGGTGCGTCTCCATTAATATCTCATTGTCTTGGGCACTTTTCTCTCATTGTTGAAACAAAATACCTGGCACTCAAAATTAACAAAGGAAAGGTCTATTTATTCCACAGCTGTGGAGGTTTCAGTGCTTAATCAGCTGGCTTCAAGGGAGGGTGGTAGGGACAACAGATCTAGATAGCAGAAGACAAAAAATGCAGAAAGAGCCAAGAATGGGGTAAACAAACCTCTTTCTCTCTCTTATATTTTTGGCAGGCTTCACTCTCCCCCCTTGTAAGTGCAGCATCACATCACCTCCACGCCCCTTTCTTGCTCAGGGTGAGGGTGTTTACAAAGTGACGACCCTCAGTACCTGCTGAATTGCTTAAACTTCTAACCTCAAATTTACACAGTTTATCAAACATTAGTCAATTTTAGCTAGTCAATTTCCCTAACTTTAAAGCTAAATTCATGTAACTGTATGTATATGCATACATATTTTAGTTATATTTTCTTAAATTTTCTCAAAGTAAGTTTAATTTTTTCTAAAATACCCAATGTTAAATTTACTTGATTTACATGTATTAAAGTTTATAAAATTATAATTGCACATGTATATGAATCAATTTGTTATTGGTTATGTTATCCAAAATTACTTGAGATTGAATCTGAACTAAAAGAAAACTCTAATATTCAAAGCAATACACTGAAATGCTAGAGGATATATTAAGATTACTACAATACTAAAATAAAACTACAATGAGAATGTTGTAATGTTAGAACAGGAAAAAATAAATTACCATAAGAAATGATGGAAGAGAAAATGTATGATAAAGGTTAATCATTACATAGCAATGTATGTGCAAGAAGAGACTATAACTAAGAGTTAAAACTTTAAATATTATCATAGATTATTTCCTGAACACTTCCCTCTCATTTTCAATTTTAAAAGTTCTAATAGTATTATAGGTTTATGAGATACAATGGACTTACTATATTTTTCTTCTGACACCCCTACACATTATTATGCTAGCAAATATTACAATATTTGAATAAATCTAAAATAGTTCATTTCATTGTCATCTGTCTTCAAGGAAATACTATGAACACCAGGATTTCCACTTGTATCGTGATCTGAGCTATTTTGTAAGGCCCTTCAATTATTAAAAGCAATTCTGTGCATAAGTGTTGACCATAGGTTTAACAGCAGAAGACACAACATGAATCTACCCAATTTCTCAACTTCTGAAAGGGAGGCATCTAACAAAATTTCTGTTAAATGTTGTTTTTTTATTATTTTTTATTTTAATAATTCTATTAAGAAAGAAATAGCAATGAGATAGTTTCAAAACAGGATAGTAGTACAGTTACAATAATTAATATGTTGCATATTGTCTTTGCAGTAGTAATTCCTAGTACGAGATCCAGACATGATATCTTGTCTAAGCACTATTAGTTCAACACCTTCTTCTCATTCCACTATGAGAAAGTAGCTATATATTTATCCTATTTTGTACATACATATTTTTCTCACTACAAAATGGTCCTTCATTTATATACCCTTTTTTGTTTGCTTTTGTCAGAGATGTGTGTTCCATTGCCATTCATGTATTGTAGGTGCATGAACTCAGCAGAGTAATCCAATAGAGTCCAGTAGTCTATAATAGTAGTGGATTATCCTCAAGACTGGCAGTGTCAGAAGTGATAGACAGTATCTAATTCCCTGCTCTGCATATACAAGGCTCTAAATGAGCCAGTTGTTTATAGGATAATGACCTTCAGATCCTTGAATCTTCCTGATATCTGTGGAGGCTTTTCCATCTCACCTAGTATACAGAAAAAGAAATTTACATACTGTTCAAAAACCACTCTCTATTTCAAGTACAGCATGTTAATATCTGCTAAATGTGCTTATTAATTTTGTTGGAAGCAACAGACATTAAAAGCTTTTATAATGAAAATAATTATTATTGCTATTTTGTCTACTTATATTTATGCTCTAAATTAACATTTTTATTTTGAAATTTTGAGTTGAAACCAGTGTAGACACTGGGTTTATGTCACAGGATGCAGCCATGTGCACGTAGTTGGACTGAATAAAGACGATGATGAAGGCTGGCCTGTACTTGAAATAGAGAGTGGTTTTTGAACAGTATGTAAATTTCTTTTTCTGTATACTAGGTGAGATAGAAAAGCCTCCACAGATATCAGGAAGATTCAAGGATCTGAAGGTCATTATCCTATAAAGAACTGGCTCATTTAGAGCCTTGTATATGCAGAGCAGGGAATTAGATACTGTTATCTTGACAGACTTCACACAATGACCTTCATGACCTTCAAGGCAAAATTTCTAACAGCATTTTTGGAAAACATGTGAAAGTAGTCTGAGAAATATTACATATAGCACAGACATTTTTCCACTGCATAGTGTAGCAAAAAGCATATTATGGAAGTTACTGTGTGTAGTTTATTTTCATCGTTCATGAATTTATTTGAGATTGTGTTTCTGTAAGAAGAATATATTTATAATTTACATTTAAAATATTCTACCAGTGTTTTCCCTTCATCATTTACAACTGCTGCAGAGATTACTGAATATATCACAATTCTAGGGAGAAGTAAGACACTTTAAGCACCTACTATTATGTTAGAAAACAACAGTAAAGGAAACAAAAGAAAGACTATTGATGAATAAAGCTAGGGGAAAAAATTTAGAAAAGGGGCCTCAATTGCACAATGTGGCTCTGTAGTATTTCTTCTGTATTGCATTGTCATTTCTAACCTGCAGAGAGAAAATAGATGAAGGCATTTTATTGCTTTTGAAACTTGGAGAATAAAAAAAATTTGTATTTTAAGTAAAGATTTCAATTCCTGACCTCACCAGTCTACTATACAATTGAAGAGAAATCATTAAATTTTAGCCTCAAGTAAATGAGAACTCAGAATTTTAGCAATGCATGTGAAAGCCTGATAAAATGGGCCATAGCTATTGAATAGAACCACTCCATATGCAAATGCAGGATGCGTTAGGGATGGATTTCATTCCTCAGTGTCCTAGAAAGTCACTGTAATAGGAAACTGCCATGATTTTGTCAAAAAATGTTCTTAATGTATTCTATACTGAAGTTTTGCTTTTGTTTCCTAAACCATTTGTCATTTAGGAGTTTAGATTCTTACATGCTTTCCAAATTTCTTGACCCTGAACATTTTTGATGACTATTGTCTTTATTTTCAAATTCCCTCTTAAGATACTGCAATGCAGTGTGACTTAAAAATAATGCTTTCTTCTCCAGCTTTATCTCCAGCCAATGGTGATTTTGAATAGGCCTTTCAAACTATTTGACACAGTTACAATTTGCAGAATCTTCGGGTAAATACTATCAATACACTGAAAGTCAGGAATCACTGCCTCCCATTACAATGACAACTGACTTGGTATTGCATTTTTTTTCTTTTTGTCTCTAATTAATCTGACGTCCATATCTAGTCAATGAAGTGATTCCACAAAACAAAAACCTGATGTTCCAGCTTCTAAAAGTATGTATATTTTCACAGGTATTTCAATTTCAATTATTTCAAAACTGTGACTATAACTGAAGTGCCAAGCTATAGAAATAATCTAACTTGACAAACCCACCAACTCTGTCTAGCATTCCTTTTGATGCTGTTCTTAGGTTATGCAAAGTTAAATTAAAAAGGGCTTATCTTTCATGGCTTGAGCCTGGAACCCCTTAGCAGGAATCTAGTTTATTCCAGAATGCCCTCATTGGCACCAGTGGCTACTCAAGCTCTGTGCTCTGCTAATGCAGATGCTTAAAAGGGAAAATAAATATTGCTGCCTGGTAAAATTGCCTTCAGTGATAGATTGGAAGATATTGTCACAAGAAGTGTATACAGTTAAATGACCACTAGACATAGGGTCACTACTTCTGGCCCCAATTTAGGGTAAGTGTTCTGTTAGGACATTAATTATTTATCAGTTTATGAATATGCATACACATTTTGCTCCAAGTTTAATGATTCTACAAATTTCAGCCATTAATAAATCCAGTGTTACTAAACTAACAGAAAAGAAAAGAAACACTGTCTATACATTTGTAGGTAACTGTATACACAAAATTGTGAGAAAAAGCTCAATAATTATAAAGATGTTATATACTGTCAAGGTTACCTAGTTATGTAATCTATATTTTTAAAAAAAGTTATTTTAAAAATCTTACCTCCAATGAATGACATATTAGTATTGATTTTAATAATATTGAAGAATGGCTGGTCATATTATCATATCAAAATGTTAATTTATTAATAATATTCTGAAAGGGGTTTTAGATATCAATTTATTTATTTATTTTTATTATTATTATTATTATTTTTTTTTTTTTGGCAGAACCGGGGATTGAACTCGGGCCCTTGAGCTTTCCAGGAAAGTGTTTATTCTACTGAGCTATATCCCCAGCCCCTGAAAGGGGTTTTAATAGATCAGTCAGGTCTTTCCCCAGCTTTAGTGGTTAAAGAAGGATCAGTTCTGGCTTGAATGGGATTCCCGACCCTGGCTTTTTAAGGAATCTCCACACTGATTTCCACGGTGGTTGTAAGTGAAAAATCTGTATCACTTGCAATTTTTTCTGTTTTAATTCAATTTGTACTCTCTTTAAAAAAGAAAAAAAAAAAAAGGATCATTTCCTTTCATTATTCTTTTCTAGTTTTCATTGTTCATTATGCATGTTTAAGTTATTTCTATTTACAATTACTATTATGCTTTTGCATAAAGTCATTTTCTCATGTTTTCTCAATTTCTTTCTTGTAAATTTCCTATTTTTATTCATTTAGCAAAAATTTTTTAATGACTGACAAAAATATTACACATATAAATAATGAATACTTATTGACTTTCACAACCTATCTCAAAAATATTAAAATATAGCATCTACTAGAAGTTAATGTTAACTTTACTTTTATTTAATAAACAAAAATGATAAATCTCTTTTGTCTTACAAACAAGGGGAAATGAGAGGATGGAACTGATTTAACTGTAAATTTTAAAAAAATAAAAAATAACAAAATATGGATTGGTTTACCAAAAAAAATGAGCATATCTGTGTAACTCACCATTTTTAAGTAAACATTACCAGGTCCAACACGGCTTACTCTGTGTCTTCCTTATAAAAAGCATGTTCATTAACTTAAATAAGTTCTACTTTTACTAGCACTGAGTAGTATTTTCTATTTAAAATTTACATCAGTAAGAAAAAGTATATACCACTATGTGTCTGATCTATTCTTTCCATATGTTTGTATGAATTATTCATACTGACTGTATCTGAAGTTCAATTGTTTTGATTTTCTTTTTAGTATTCCATAGCTGCATAGCACATAAATCATTTGTAAACTCTACTATGATTAACATTTGGCTGGTTTCCCACTTCGAGGTACTAAATATAATACTACTACAAACATTTTTGCCTATGCCTTTTCGCAGAGTATGGACATATTCACACTGAGGTTATATATAGAAATGAAATTATAGAGTCAGTTTGTAAATGTGTTCAACTTAGTCCATACTGTAAAGTTTACATTATAAACAATTTCCAAAGTGATTACAGCAAATCACTCTCATTCCAGTAGTATGTAATTTTATGTTTCTTCATATCATCACCAAATCATGGTATTGATAATTTATTTTGGTGTTTAATTATGATTTTAGTTTTCCTTTCCCTGATGATTTAATGAATCAAGGATTTTTTAAAATGTATTTGGTTGTTAGAGCTCACCAGTAAGCAGCTTGGACTCAGTGTGAATATTTTAGGCCTTCCCAGAGCTTTACAGGCATGTGCCACCATGCCCAGCCTTGGTGGCCAGCTCAGCCCATCCTGGGGGCAGGTTTGGTGAAGCAGGTGGTTCAGGGGATGGAGCTACAGTCCCTGCCCTTGCCCAAGTGCTTTAGTTCACTGAGCTATCTCGCCAGTCAAAATCAAGGATGTTTCATATGCTTATTTTCTACTTGTATATACATTGTACATTAACATTATACTTTGATAATATATATTTTTAACTTCATGGAAAGGAAATTATGAAAAAAATATCATTCACAGTGGCTTCAAGGAAATAAAATACCTAGGAAATAATTTAACTGAGAAAGTGGAAAACCTGTACAAATAAAGCAACAATACAGACGAAAAGAGGATTGAAGAGGAGATCAGCAAATGGGGAACTATCCCCTACTTCCAGCTAGGTGGAACTAATACTGTCAAAATGGTCATCGTTCCCCAATTGGTATACAGATTCAATCTGTCATAATCAAAATAACAACAGCGTGCTTTACAAAACTAGAGCAAAAAGTCCTAAAATTAGTGTGAAATCAGAAGGGACCCAGGCTAACAAAGGTAATAGTGGACAGCAAGAAGAAAGCTGCAGGCCTCGCAATGCCTGACTTCATGCTCAAATAATGATAAAGATAGAATGGTGCTAAAAGCAAAAGTAGAGTTACAATCAGTGGAAAAAAAACAGAGAATACAGAAACATTTCCAGACACACTCATCTTTTTGATTTTTGCAAAGAGGTGGAGGAAATAATGCTGGAGGAAATAATTTATTCAACCAGTAGTGCTAGAAAAACTGGTTACCTGTGTGTAGAAGACTTAAATTGGACCCTTCTCTCTCACATGCTCAACTGAAATAAAAAAGGATCAGATGTCTAGACATTAGGATGGAAACACAAAACCTACTGGAAATATAAAGTAGATAAAACACTTAAAGACATGTATAGTTCTAAACATAAACTCAATAGCACAAGAACTAATAGTGATAATCAACACATGGAATTGTATCAGAATAAAAATCTCCTGTAAACAAGAGAATAAAGTAGTTGAATCAGAAGCCAATCCATGAAATGGGAACAAATTGCCAATTATTCTTCAAACAGATGACTAGTATGTAGAATACATAAAGAACTTAAAAAAATAAGCCTCCTAAAATTAAAGACCCAGTCAAGAAATGAGACAGGGAAATGAATGCAAATTTTGCAGAAAGAATACAGGTGGTCAAAAAAATGTAAACAATATTTAGAACTTCTGGCCTTTAGGGAAATGCAAATTAAAACAACTCTTAAGATTCCACCTTACTTGGAAAAAATGGCAAATATTGAGAAATCAAATATAACAAATGCTGGCATGTTTGTGGTGAAACAGAAACCCTTGTTTATTGTTGCAGGGAATGTATACTAGTGCAATCATTATGAGTATCAGTGAGATTTCTTGAAGAACTGAAATTAGAAATTTCATATGACCCAGTTATCTTGTTGCTAGTTATCTTCCCCAAAGATCATAAGACGTAGCAGTACAGTGATACATGCATACCAAGGGTTTTTTTTATGTATTTAATTGTTACATAGTCTCAGTACACAATTCAGACTCATGGTGATCCTCCTGCTTTCAGCCTCCCTAGCACTAGAATTACAGGTGTGCGCCATGTGGTTGGACTCTGGCCAGCTCAGCTGACCCTGGGGCATGGGGTGCCAGGATTGAACTGTGAATGCTGCTCATGCCTAATCTTGCTGAAGTAGGCACTTCAGTCTGCTAAGCTATCTTGCTGGCCCCATATCAACTGTTTCAATAGCATAATTCATAACAGTGAAGGATTCATAGTAGTGAAATCTTGGAAGCAGCCTGAAGATGATTGGATAAAGAAAATGTGGTATCTGTATATAACAGAAAAATACTTACCTAAAAAGAATGACAAATTTGAGACATTTGTAGGAAATTGGATACACCTGGAGAATATTATGTGGAGTGGAATAAACCAGATACATGTGCTTTAATGGCATATGATATCTCTCGTGAGACAAAGTACAGACAAAGAAATGGTAAGGGACTGCTAGAGAAGTACAAGGATATGGGTCTCTTGCCATACAGAGGTTGTCAAGGAAAAGCAAGGACATGACAAAAGGAGAAGGGGAAGGGAAATAAGTAAAATAAGATTTGCCATGTACAGTAACCTAATAATCAGCGAGTTTAAATATTATATGCCATATAGTATGAGCTATGATTTATAATATCAACAAGATTGAGTATCAGGATGGGGAATTAGAGGAAGGAAAGGAAGAATAGGGGAAGGGATTATGAAAAAGAAACAAGTTTAATACTATGTGCATGTACCTATTTCCCAGGTGATTATAAACTGTGTGATGCAAACATGTGCTCAGAAATGTTTGAAAAGATCTGCATTTAAAAAAATGCCATTATTCTCTGATTTTGCAAAATTTCTTTACATATGTCCATCCACATACATATATACAAACAGTATAATGCTTCCTTTGTTAGTTATGGTGCACATGTAAATTGTATATAATTTTCATGTGTGATAAAACATAGCTGTTTGGAAACTTATTTTATATTTTGAATCCATATAATAATGTAGAAAACATGAGAGGGAGAGACAGACAGACAGACAGACAGACAGAGACAGAGAGACAGAGAGAGAGAGAGAGACTGTACAAATTCCAGGTCTTTGTTTTGAACTACTTTTCAAATTTTATTTTAGGACAGCATTATAATTTGTGTCTAGTTGTCCCCCCCAAAACTTCAGGCAGTCACAGGGGACTTCTGGAGTTTGTGATGAACTGTTGTGGGTGCGGATGCTGCACCTGTTCTGGGATGGGTAATTTGCATTACAATGTGAGGAAGGAGAGAGGCCAGCTAGCTGCCTGGGGTGCTGCCACTCCCTTTTCTCTCCTGCACTTTGCCACCACCATGAAAGGTTGCTTTGTTCTCTTTGTCTCCAACATGAAGGCTGCGCTCTGCCCTGTGCCTTTCTGCCTTAGAGGCAGCTGAGTATGGACTGAAACCTCCGGTAACTGTGAGCTAAATAAGTCCTTCCTTACTTCATTTTTGGTGTTGGATATTTATCCCAGCAATGAGAGAAGAGAAACTGAGACAGACCCATTCTAAATTGACTAGACTGGCCTTAAAATGGTAATTCTCCTGCCTCAGCCTCATTGAGGGCTTGGGTTACAGACCTGGGTGACCATGCCGAGTTTAGAAAATATTTAAATTTAAGTCACACAAAATATATGGTGCTTCTACTTTGATATAAAGTTGACATTTTTTGAATAATGCTCCAGGAGATTTAATATTTTAATGTAATGAAGGAGGAGGAGGAAGAAGAAAAGAAGAAGAGCAACAACAACAACAACAAGAACAAGAACAAGAACAAGAAGAACAACAAGAAGAAAAAGAAAAAGAAAAAGAAGAAGAAGATTTACATTAAACTCTTAAAGTTACCTTTGTTTATCAGGTAAAGCAGGTTTCATATCTTTTTCTTTTCCTTATAGGTACTGTGGTGGAACTTGTGACACAGTGCCTGCTTGATTTTCTTCCATCAATTGAGTAGTTATCTCCAAAGTTACCTAAATTTTTCCTGAAGATGGCCTAGGGTATAATTCTTTCGGCAGATTGTTTTATCTGTTTTCCAGAATACTGAGTGATTCTTAAATTTCATTCATAAAAAGTTGGATGTAGCGTTCATTAAAATAAAAAATGTGGCTGAGACAGCGGGGCTAACTCCAGCAGCCTCCTTGATCCCGCCCCACACCCGTCCAGCCAGAGTTACTGGCCTGAGACAGCTGGGCCCACACTGATGGCTTCCTGGATCCAGCCTGCAAGCCTTCCAAGTGAGTGGGAATTTGCATGACTCGCCCGGCTTCCCAGATCAGTGAGTGTGTGTGGTGAGTCTGAGGGAGAGCCTTTTGGGTTATTCCCATGCTTGCTACCCAAATCCCTTCCTCCAAGCCCTCCAAGCGAGCTACCAATCTGAGACCTCAGGGCCCACTTGCCAGCAACTCCCGAGATCTCCGCCCCGAAGTCTGCTGAGCGAGTGGAATTTCCATGACTTCCTGGGAATCAAAGTTCAGTGAGTGTATGGTGAGTCTGAGGGAGAGCCTTTGGCTTCTCCCTGCATGCTCTGCACCATCCAGAACCTCAGGACCCAAGACATCCTATCCAGAGACCTGCCTGAGACACTTCAGAAGGACCTACCTGACAACTCCACATAGCCACTGCCCCCAAGCCCACCATGGGAGTGAGAAATTTTGGTGACTCTCTTGTCACTCAAACCACCCCTGCCTGGCCTGGTGAGTATGAGGGAGAACTTCTGTGCCACATAGTACTCCCCTAACTATGGACCCAACAGAGGGAAATCACAGGAGCTGCAGCAAGAAGGAACTGAACACAACATCTAGATCCAGGCCAGGCATAACTGGGTAATCTCAAACTTAATAGACTGGCACCCAAATCTCATTATGCGCTAAGGTTATAGTTTCACCAAAGCTCTACACCAAAGGTGAGGTCAGTACTATGCAAAATGACAAAGACAAGGAGAAAAATTCAATCTCAGGTCTTAAGTCCACCAGTAAGTACAGAGGAGACTAGCTCAGCTGAAATGAATGAATCAACAGAGATGGAAGCAAAGGAATAACAGCAGAAAGGTATAGAGGAACTCAAATAAGAATTAATGCCTGGAATGAACAAAGAAATATTTAAATACATAGCATCTGAATAAAGAATCAAATCCAGAAACATAGGGGGGAAACCCAATGCTCACCCAGAACAAGTGCAGAGAACACTATTCCAGCAGAAATGTATGAATTAACAGCATCAGAAGCAAAGAAACAACAGCAGAAAGGTCATGAGGAACTCAAAGCAGAAATAATTTCTGAAAGCAAAAAAGAATTCTTTGAAATCATAGCATTTGAAGTACAGAAACACTTCCGGAAATATACAGAGGAATCCCAGTTGGAAGAAACTGCAGAAAAAGAATTAATAGCTACCTCTAAAGGAGACATGAATAAAAAAATAGAGGAGATCAGAAATATGACAGAATCCTGGAATGAGCAATACAAAAAAGAAATAGAACGCATGAAGCAGAGTCAAAGAGATATAGAAGAACCAAAAATATCAATCACGAGTCTACAAAACCATTTGAATGAAAGCAAAGACAGCGTTTCAGATCAGGACACTGGTGCAGCTAGTTAAAAATGTGAGAAAGGATCTGTTAAAAACAACGAGAATGTAGGAAAAAATAATCCATCACCTAAAAAATGACACCAAGATGAACAATGTGAGATTAATTGGCATCAATGAGAATGAAGGACTCAATACAAATGATATAAAAAGAATATGAGCAGAAGTAATTGCAGAAAACTTCCCAAATATGATGAAACAAACCAACATTCAGGTAACTGAAGCATACAGAACACCAAATAACTTCAAACCAACTAGTCAAGATCCCAGAAATCCAGCACAGTGTTAATATACTCAAAGCTGCTAGAGAAAAGAAGCAGATCACATTCAAAGGAAAACCCATCAGAATTAGAGCCGACTTCTCTACATAAACCATGAAGGCAAGGAGTGCATGGAGCAGAGTTCTTCAAGTCCTACATGAAAACAAATTCCAGCCCAGACTATTATACCCTGCAAAACTACCTTTCAAGTTTGATGGAGAATGAAATACTCCAATGACAAAGAACAACTAAAGAATTTGATGATGACAAAGCCATTGCTACACAAGCTACTGAAAGATGTTTTAGGAGAGACCAAAATGACCAGAACTCTACAAATGAGAAGGGAAGAAACCCACTAAACAGTACAGACAATTAGACACTGGATACAAAAGAGAAAACAACAACAGGTACATATCACAGCAAACATAAGTCAATACATTTCAATTATAACTATCAATGTAAATGGACTTAATTCACCAATTATGAGAAATAGACTGGCACAGTGGATTTGGAAACAAAATCCAACAATATGCTGTACACAAGAAACACACTTCACTCAAAAGGACATTGATAGGCTCAAAGTCAAAGGATGGAAAACAATACTACATGTCCAAGCACCTCAGAAAAAAGCAGGAGTAGCAAATCTGTTCTCAGACAGGCTCAACTTAAAACCAAAAATGATTAAATGACAAGAAGAAGGCCACTACATATTAGTCAAAGGAAAAACTCAAGAGGAAGAAGTATACTCATAAATATCTATGCACCAAACACAGGAGCATCCAACTATGTAAGCCAAATCTTAATGGACATGAAAAACCTAAAATCAAAGACCACAATCTTAACAGGACACCTTAACACCCCATAATCTCAAAAAGATAGGTCAACCAGACAAAAATTAGCAAAGTAGCAGAAATGAATCAGAGCTTGGAGCAACTGGACTTGGTGGATGCATACAGAGTGTTTCACCTAACCACAGCTGAATACACACTGCTTGTCAGCTTCCCTCGTTTCATTTTCCAAAACAGATCACATACTAGTCCAGAAGTCATTGGTAAGTATATTCAAGAAAACAGAAATTATCCCAGGCATATTGCCTGACCACAGTGCAATGATACTGGAACTAAACAACAAAAGAAACCAGCAAAACCTGCTAAATTCATGGAAATTAAACAGCAATCAATGGGTCACAGAAGAAATTAAACTAGAAATTCAACAATATCTACAATTCAGTGAAAATTCAAGCACAACATACTGGAATCTATGGAATGCAATGAAAGCAGTTCTCAAAGGGAAAATCATAGCTATCAAATCAAACATTAGGAAAGAGAACGGGAACAAATAAATACCCTAATGTTGCACCTCCAACACCTAGAAAAAGAAGAGGAAATGAAACCCAGAGCACAAAGATGTTAAGAAATCATAAAGATTAGAGCAGAAATTAATTCAATTGAGATGAAGAAAACAGTTCAAGGAATCCACAAATCAAAAAAATGGTTCTTTGAAACACTAAATAAAGTTGATAAGCCTCTAGCCAACCTCATCAAAAAGAGGAAAGAAAAATTCAAATATAAGCAATAAGAAATGAAAAGGGTGAAATCACCACAGACCCAGTGGAAATCCATATTATCAGTAGCTACTTTAACAATCTTTATGCTCACAGACTAGAAGACAATAATGAAATGGACAGATTCCTCAAAAGGTACAAATTACCAAAATCGAACTAAAAAGATAAAAGAAAAGTAAAAGGCCAATAACAGCCAAAAACATATGAAAAGTAATAAAAAGCCTACCAACAAAGAAAAGTCCACATCCTGATGGAGTTACAGCTGAATTCTACAAGAAATTTATAGAAGATATAATCCCTACACTCCTGAAACTTTTCAATGAAATGGAAAAGGAAGTAGTCCTCCCAAAATCATTTCTGGAGGCAAGTATTATACTCATTTCAAAACCAGGGAAAACACAACTAAAAAAGAGAACTACAAGCAAATCTCCCTCATGAACAAAGATGGAAAAATCCTAAATAAAATCCTAGCATATAGAATAGAGCAAATCACCAACAAGGTCACACACCATGACCAGGTAGGATTCATCCCAGGGATGCAAGGATGTTTCAATATTCAAAAATCTATAAATGTAATACAGTATATTAATAGACTGAAATCCAAAAACCACATGATCATCTCAATTGATGCATTGAAAGCTTTGACAAAGTCAAAACTCATTCATGTTCAAAGTCCTATGGAAAATTGGAATAGATGAACTCTACCTTAACTTCATAAGAGGCATCTATGACAACCCAAAAGTTAATATAATCCTAAATGGGGAAAAACTGAAATATTTTACTCTCAAATCAGGTACATACAAGGATGTACTCTGTATCCCTTCCTATTCAATATAATTTAGGAATCATTAGCAACAACCATTAGAAAAGAGGGAGAAATAAAAGGAATAAGAATAGGTAAAGAAGAAGTTAAATTATCACCATTTGCAGATGATATGATACTTTACTAGGAAGACCCCAAAAATTCAACCAAGAAACTACTAGAACTGATAGGGAAATGCAGTAGCATAGCAGGATACAAAGTCAATACTCCAAAAGTCAATAGCATTCTTCCACACAGATTACAAGCACACTGAAAGGGAAACAACAGAAACAATACCTTTTACAATAGCACCGTGGAAAATGAAATACCTTGGGATTCACTTAACCAAGGAAGTCAAAGATCTTTTCAAAGACATTACAATACCCTAAAAAAGCGATTATAAAAGATTTCAGCAAATGTAAAGATATTCCATGCTCCTACATAGGAAAAAAAACAACATAGTGAAGATGCCATACTCCCAAAATAGCTGTACAAACACCAACATACCTCCCAGACCAAAAGAAATCCTTCCTAAAATTTATTTGGAATCAGAAAAGACCTAGAATAGCAAAGGCAATCTTCGCCAATAAAGACAAGGCAGGAAGCATCACAATTCCTGACTTGAAATTATACTAAAAAGCCACTGTGATAATATCAATATGGTATTGGCAGTGAAATAGACCTGAAGATCATTGGAATAGGTAGAAGATGCGGAGGCATCTTTGAGCACACTCAGCTCAAAGATGTTCAAAAAAGGAGCCAAACAAGCTCACTGGAAGAAAGATGGCCTCTTTAATAAATGGTGCTGAAAATCCTGGCTTTCTACATGCCAAAAACTAAAACTTGACCCAGCTCTACCATGAGGCACTAAGCTAAAGTCAAAATGTATTAAAGATCTAAACATTAAAAGAGTAACAATCTGTTGGAAGAGAAAGTAGGGGGAACTCTTGAAGATATAGGGGTAGGTAAAGAGTTCAAGAACAAACATATATTCCCATGTGAAACTCTTGAAAGAATCAACAACAGGGATCAGCTCTTCTTAAGGAGTTTCTGCACGTCAAAAGAAATTGTCAACAAAGTGAAAAGACAACCCACAAATTTTGAAAAAATCGTAACTAATAAGAAATCAGACAAAATTATGCAGCCCAGAATGTGTAAAGAACTAAGATATAACAGGGTCCTTAAATTTAAAGGCCCAATTCAGAAATGGACATCTGAGATGAATACTTACTTCTCAGAGGACGAAATTAAAGAAGCGAATAAATATATGAAAAAATGCTCCACTTCACTAGACATCCTTGAAATTAAAATAAAAACAACACTGAATTATCATCTCACTCTAGAAAGAATGACTATCACAAGGAAATCAACCAACAACAGATGTTGGAGAGGTTGTAGGGAAAAGGGAACACTCTTCCTCTGCTGGTGGGAATGTGGACTGGTACAACCACTGTGCAGATCAGTGTGGACACCGCTCAAAAGAGTAGGACTAGAAATCCCATTCAAGCCGGCTATCCCCCTACTGGGAATTTTCCCAGAGGAACTGAAAGCATTGTATCATACTGATATATGTGTACCTATGTTTATGGCAGCACAATTTGTGATAGCAAAATCTTGGAAACAACCAAGAAGTCTGTCACACGAGGAATGGTTGAAAAATATGTGGTATTTCTATATAATGGGGTATTACTCAGCTATTAAGAATGATAAACTTCAAGCATTTATATTGAAGTAGATGACACTTGAATATACACTCAGAAGTGAAATAAACCACACATGTGCAAATATCATACAGTCTCCCTAGTATAAGAAATCAAAAGAAGAAATAAAAATAGAAATGTACATAAACAACTAAAAATAATTGAGCCAGATTGTTAGGGCAAACTGATCAGCATATGCTGCAGGATTCTAATCAGCTTTTCTTCTGGATGGTTAACAACCTAAGTTCACAGATCAAAAATGAAGAAATAGAAGAGCCGCAAGGCCAGCCAACATTTTGGCCCTAGCCTTTCAAGTTCAGCGAAGTCTCAGGACATAGGTGAACCTGTACTGTAACAGCATGAAACTCAGTTGTGACCCAAACTTTCTGATAAGTGAGATTATGGAGCCACAGAGGAAAGAAATTGATGATCTATAGTATGCCTGGGGAGAGTCACATGGAGAGAAAACTTTCCCTCAGGCTCTCACAGAGAGCAAATTGGTCAAGCCTTGTCCATGACTCATCCCCAGGGATGACACAGACAAAGGATCTACAGAATAATGTACAGGACTACAAGATAAACCCTGAGGAGACTTCACTGACCTCATCAGAAACAAAAGCTATATCTTTTGGATATAGGTCTTGATCTGTCTCGGTCTTAACCATCCAGCAGAAAAGTATAAAAATGAGGTATATAACGTGGGGCCATAATAATAAGGTGAACTATGAATGGCTACAGTCAAGAACTTCTTCAGATAGCTCACTATTACTGTGGAATGCTGGAGTATGTTGAATTGTGTCACTGAATTCAGGCCATAAATTGGTTTAATGACAATGGAGTGCCCATTTTTCACAGGTCTAGGGAAAAAAAGGGGTATAGAAAGGAAGAATCATGATATGTGTGTATAAACAGTACAGCTAGGATAAATATGCCATGCTTCTGCATAATGCTATGAGAAGCAAGATTTGCACTAATAGTGGTTGGACATGATATTATGTTGGGTTCTAGTACTATGGACACCCACTAGGAAGACAACAAGGTAGAAAGTATTAATTATTGAATCTGTGATATAATTCAGGTATAAAAAATAAGATAAGTAAACAGCTACATTCTCTTAATTCACTAGAGACATCTGCTATAATAATGTCTGTAAGTATAATATCATGTATGCACCTTGTACGACACAAAAACATTATAAAAAATTTTGCAATGTAGTAATTTATCGAATCTGTCCTGTTAATTTTTCTTGAAAGTGTCTCACTGCTATTTGTTCTTCAATAAAATAAAAAATAAAAATAAAAATGTGGTTAGTCTTTATGTAAATCATTCTGTCTTCTGCATAGTCAGATATGTTAGCACAAAGAGTCTTCTTTTTATTTCCAAACCTCTGCAGTACTTCTAGTCATTTTTATTGCATATTGATTTTTTAATTTTGTTGCTTGATAGGACTATGTATCTTATTTTAGTCCTTCAAGGATTCAATATTTGACTTTATTAAAGTTACTTTCCTTGGGGGTCGGGATTTGATCTCTCCTACAGCATGCCCAGCTGGCCCCTTCTCCGGAGTTGAGCCAGCGAGTGAGTCCAGGCTTGGTGGTGCATCCCTGTAATCCCAGTGCTGTGGAGGCTGGAAACAGGAGGATCACTACGAATTCAAACTGCATAATGAGTCCCTGTATACACACACAAAAGTTAATTTAAATATATTTCAGTTTTGGAGTTTACTACTTAACCTTCTGTGTGTCTTTTCAGTATCTTTTCAGCTTTTTGAGCTTGATAATCAAATTATTATGTATAATGCAGTATTCAATGACTAATTTTCTTTAAATGAAAGGGAGCATGGTAGTGTGCTATCTTAGTGAAAAGAGAATGGACACATGAACGCAATGAGAATCACTTCGGTCCTCTTGAGTGCTATGGTTTATCCATTTCAGCTAGTCCTACCTAGTCGACTAGCATCATCACCTATGTCTTTCCTGATCTCTTTTAGCTGGCAGTTCTTTCATATACTAGGAGTGGAATCTTGAGCAAATTTTACTTTTTTGGATTAGTATACATGCAGTTCTGTTCTTTTTCTTTATTTAGCACTCATTTATTATTGTTTGTCTGTTTATTTGTTTGTTACAGGGTCTCACTGTGCTGCTCGGACTCATAGTGATTCTCCTGTCTCAGCTTCTCCTGGTTGGGGATTATGGACATGTACCCCCACACCATGTCTTAGTGACTTCTGAGGGTTCTGCCTCTGCAAGGCATGTGAAACTCTGGGCCAAACCTGGGTCCCTGTGCTTGCCAGCAGGCACTTAGACCACCAAGCTATCTCCAGAGCTCCTTTTTTATTGTGTTTTTAAGGATTATTTAAAAAGATAGCACAAAATAGTAAACAAAAAAATTACAAGCGATATAGAATTTCACTTAACTAAATAATATGAATTTCACAGTATTTGTTGTAATGTATAGTGTTGTCTTCCAAGTAGTTGTTCATATTATCAGCTATATGCATGTAACATTGGAAGAAGGAAGAAAAAAAGAAAGAAATATTTAAGAAATTAAAAGGGCTGGTCAAATAGCTCAGTGGATTAAAGTGCCTGCAAGCAGGTGCAGGGGCCACGGGTTCAATACCCAGGCCTACTGTGTTCACTCTATCCCCGGGGTACACTGAGATGGCAATTGAGACTTAGTGTGGTGGCACACGCCTGTAATCCCAGCTTTTGGGAGGCTGTAAGCAGGCAGATCACTATGAGTCCTATCTAGTAGTGAGACCCTGAACACACACACACAAAAAGAAAGAAATTAAAGAGAAAAAGGACAAATTGAGGAGACAACACAAAATTAAGCATTAGGTAGTCCTTTCCATAGACCAACAGAAATCCGCTATACAGTTGTCCAAACCATCCTACTAACATACATAAATATATTTCTTGCCCCAGTCCCCTTCCTGTCCTTCTCTTCAGCTCAGTAATTCAGTCCTTTTGAATAGGTTCATTCTCTTTCCAGAATCTCTTCTGTACCTCAGATTTATTTTCTTTTCATGTTCTCATGGTAAGGAAATGCACATGCAGGTCTGATTTATTTCACTTAAGAGAATGGTCTCTAGTTGAATCTGTTTGCTGACAAAAGACTTAAATTTATCTTGTTTTATAGCTACATAATACTCCATCTTATAAAAATAGCACATCTTTTTTTATGTATTCCTCTGTTGATGGGCATTGTGTTTTTCCAAGATTTAGCTATGATAAATTGCACTGCTACACATTTGGTGCACATATACCACTGTGGTATGATATTTTCAGGTCTTCTGCAAAAATATCTAGTAGAATAGGTGGCTTGAATTGAATCTCCAATCCTAGCTTTTTGAAGAATCTCAACACTGATCTCCACAGTGATTGTACCAATCTGTACTGCCACGAACAGTGGAAATGGGTTCCTTTTTCCCCATAGCCCCTCAAGCATTTGTTAACGGCTGACATCTTGATGTTATGTACTCATTCTGGGGTAAGGTGGAATCTCCATGTTGTTTTAATTTGCATTCCTCAAATGACCAATGATATTGGACATTTTTCATGTACTTCTTTTCCATTTGTATTTCTTCATTTGATAAGTGTATATCTATTAAGAGTGCACATTTTTGGATTGTGTTTTTTCATTAGGGGAGCCTGATTTTTTTCCTTTCTTTTAATTCTTTACATATTCCAAATAGAAGGCCTTTGTCTGATGGACAGTTAGTATAATTTTTTCCCAGTTTGTGGATTTTCTTTTTACTCTTTTGGAGATTTCCTGTCAGGGGCAGAAAATTTTCAAAAAAGATGAGAACCATTTCTTAATTGTTTGAAGTATTTCCCTTTATAGTTTGATTTTTGTTCATGAATTCTTTTTTCATACCCTGTCTTTAAGATTTCTACCTGTATTTTCCTCTAGAAGATTTACTGTTTTTGTTTTAAAGTTTAAATTTTTGATACATTTTGAATAGACTTTAGTGCATGTTGATAGGCGTGGGTTTAATTTTAGCCTTTGGCATGTGAGAACCTGTTTTTCCAGCAGTATTTATTAAACAGGCTTTCTTTCTTCCTGCAAACATGTTTGAGCCCTTTATCAAAGATAAGAGGGCTGAGTGTGTTTGCAGCTGTATCCTAGTCTTCTAATCTGTTTCTTCGATCCTCAGGTCTGTCTCTATGCCAGTGCCGTGCTGATTTCATCATGGTAGCCTAGTAGCATGATTTCAGCTCAGGGATTGTGATAGCTGCTTCCTTTCCTTTGTTTCCTGGGGTTGCTTTTGATATTCTGGCTCTCTTCTTCTTCCTGATGAATTTGAGGAGTTTTCTCTAGCTCTGTGAGGTGTACTAATGGTATTTTGGTCAGTATCCCATTGAACCAGTATAACAATTTTAGGAGGACACTCATTTATTTGCTTCTTTTAATGTTCTTAGGACATTTCAGGTATTATTATTTATTTTTATTGATTGGTTAACCAATTTTTTTTTTTTATTTTCAGGGGCTATACTAAAGATAGTACTATACATTTTTGACACAGTAAAATCTAATTCAAATCATTCTTCTCAATTAAGCTAAAACCTAGGCACATTGTTATTCTCTTAATCTCCTCATGTGCTTATGTGACTAAGATCATGTACATGAATTCATATTTAAATACCATAAAACAGTCCATACATGGTGGCACATGCCTGTAATCCCAGCACTTGCAGGCTGAGAGTAGGAGGATCAATATGAGTCCAAGCTGCGTAGTGAGACCTTGTACCCAATACTTTAAAGAAAATAAAAGTAACACATAAAAGTATTTTTTAAAGTAATTCTCACTGGTATTTATTTACCTATGTATCTTCTCTTTCCTTTGGTTTCATTTGTTTGTTTTTCAATGTAAAAAAAGGTAGACGAACATTTATAGTTCATTTTTGAAGGCTTGGGAAGTTTCCAGAGATTGCTAGTAAATTCGTAAGCATTTTAACCCTTTTCTGTTGTTTTAAGTCTTTATAAAGTTGGCCATTTAACTAATATGCTTAAAGTATTATGAAACTCCATTTTTTTCTAATTCAAACAGTTGTCTCATAACTTTTAACAATCTCATTACATTAATATTCTTTGAAATTGTAGAGGTTAGGAATTCAATTTGTAACTATGTAATTTTACCAGGTTTGGAAAACTCAAGAGTAGCATTTGCATAAATATTACTGTTTCTCTTTACATCTTCTCTCTCAGGGACTCCCATTAGATGTATTCAAATAACTCTTGAATTTTTACAGTTTTTTTACTTTTTCCTAATATCGTTTGCATTTGTAGTTCTATATAAATACCTATTTATACCTCCATCAATAACCTTCTACTGAGTCTTTCCACTGCACAGTAAAAATACCCAACTGTGCCAGAAGTACAAAGGTTTAATGAACTTAAATCTTACCTCCATTCATTTACATTTCTCCTTAGGGTTTGTGGTTATAGATGTTCTTGAATTTACTCTGCAAAGGACTGAACATGTCTTTCTAAAATTTATATATCAGGACCCTGGTTCTCGAAACACTGGATATCAGAAGTGGATCATTTTTGTGGAGAGTAGATTTTGAAGCAGGAGGAACTCATTAAACATTTTAGTGTCTTTGTAAGAACAGACCAGAAAATCACCAAATTCTGTTCTCGTCTTGCATAAATCGTCAATTTGCAGCCCATAGCTGAGAAAATTTCTCCAGAAACGGACTATTAGGATCTAAGATTTATAATATCCATAATTAAGCAACACAAATTCTACTTGTGATAGCCCAAATTAATACACTCTCAAATAGCTTAAACAGCTCTTTATTTAGAACACACTATGTGATATAGGCAACAGTTTTGATATACTTTCTTTTATTATGGATGCAACAATTTACATTTTAATACAAATTTTATCAAATCAGTGTAAGACAATGGCAAATAGACGCCAAGTATTTATTAAATGAACAAATGTAACAGGTCTCTTTTGATAATAAAAAATTACCTTAAATTACAATGGAGCTTTCTAAAAGTATTTTTTCCATAGTAGCCTGAAAAATAATTTGCCATCCTTTCTTAGTATCAAGAAATCACAATTGCTCTATTTTAGCCATTATTAATAAAGCCTGGATCTTCGTAAGTTTTATTTCGGTATTGTAATTAATTCCTTTTAAAAAACCATTAAGACAGTATGTAGATTCATGAAATGTACTAGTGTTATTAATGATATTAGAAAATATATGAACAATATATTCTCAATTATGCTACAGTCTATTAATATGGGGGATCTTCTAAGGGACAAACATTCACAAAAATATGAAAGGATTTAACTTTTTTAAAAATGATTAAGATATATCATTGGTTTTAAAGAAGCCTCATGCAGAATGGTATTTTATTATTTATCAAATCAATATTTTCATCATCCACTTTTCTGCTGTTGGACATACAGGCCACTTTCTATTAGCTATCATAAATTCTTCTGCTATAAACATAGGTATGAAAATATCACTATGCTATGATATATTTAACTGTTTTCTGAAGTTACCTAGGTTGGAATTTCTCTTTTTAGTAATTTACATGTCAATTTCCTTAATTGTAATGCTAGTTTGCATGTAGTAATACAAAAATTGAATTAAGGTCACAAGTAGACAAACAAATTGTATAGAACATTTAGGAATATTAATTTTTTCATTCATTTATCAGGCATAAATATCACTTATGTCTGATGATGTGATCCTTTGCTAAGTGCAATAAACAAAATCTAAAGTTTTATAATTTATCCATACATTCTTTTTGGATACAAATCAGTATATAAATATTTTGGAAACCTTAGATGAATTGTCAGTTAATAAAAGTTAATTTAAAAGTGAAGTTTGAAACAGCAAAAAAATGAATTATTTTTAAACTAAATTCACAAAATTTTAAAGCATGTATAAAAATATGACATTTATTAAAATACATAAGCATATTTTGTATAACAATGAGTTTATATGCACCAAATTACATTGTTTTCTAAAAGAATCTTATAATGCCAGTAAACTGAAGAAGTGGATCCAAAATTTTGTATCAATAACTATATGTATTTGATCCAGAAAAATAAAAAGAAAGTTGTATTAGAGTAGGTAAAGAGAATTGTTACAAAGTACTAATTAAAACCCATAGTAATGACATAAGGGTACAGAGAGATAAGCAGATGAAAATTCAGAAAGAGACAAAGGTAGTGTAGACATATTTACAGTTGGCACACAGGCAAGATATCAACAAAAATTAATGGGCAAAATGCAGAGTAATGAGCCATATAAATATATATTATATTGTTGTCTATATTTTTAAATATACAAATTATCTATATTTTAAATACAAAGATCCATGACATTAATGTGTATAACAGCATGTAAATAAGTCATGAATGTCATATGTTCATGTAGGTACATACACATAGCAACCTACACTTGGAAACATACTCATACATTTGCTATAGAAATTACAGTACTTAACAAATAGTAACATAGGTTTTCTTATATTATTCATTGCCATATCCTGAATGTTAAAATTATCTCATAATTACAAACTCTATGTCAATTTTAGAAAAAAAAATAAATGAGAAGTTAAGCATAGGAAATAAAGCATTCCAACCTTCCAGCACGTAGGGCAGTAATACTTTATGACAAGAAGCATTAACTAAACTTCCCTGAATAGAGTTTACTTTTCCCACTTATATTCTTTTATTCTGCACATATTTCTGCACTTTAAATCCTTTATGAAATGTTAAATGAGTATTCTGTTGTCTTTTTATCTTATAATTTTTGGTCAAGCATAAATATATATATATATATATATATATATATATATATATATATATATATATATATGCAATAATATTGGAATATATTCTGTAAATCACTTTAGAGATTAGGGAATGAAGAGTTAAAACATTGAAATCTCCTATGTGATTTCTACGCTTTCATCCAAGTCAGGTAGCTCGATGATAAATCACCCTTTATGACGCCAGGTACCAGAAGTTAAGCAAACCCTCACCATCTGTGGCTCACCCTATTTTCTGTTGCTAGGAGGTGCCATTACTAACCATATTTTGTGCTATAATTCCCACTTTGAAGTGGAATAAACCATGTTACAGCTACAGACGAAATGGACATAGGCAGGTGATTCCGAGAAAACTTGGCACCGGGTCCTCTCGCACGCTGCCCTGCTGGCCTCTGCCCTCCTTTCAATCCATTCCTGTGTTTGAGCCAGCCACGACTCCCACGCATAGCACTCTTGGCAGCCCTGGGAGCCGTGAGAACGCTGGCCAGCTCTGGCAGGCAAAGCCGCAGATGTTGGGAAGTCACACTACAAAATACATATTCGTTGTAGAATGGAAGACAGGTTTAATTTTTCCCCCCTGTTACACTTTATTCTATATTTGGTAGATCAACAGTTGGGAGGTGACTTTTGGAGGTGAAGCTTAATATACCTATGTAAATTTGCTGATATGATAAGGGATTTATTTGATGATCAAAAAAATTGTGAAAGTTTAGTCAAAGGAGAAATTGTATTTCCATGTAGATAACCAGAACAAGATACTGAACTACACTTTTACTGAGTAAAAGTAAAAACAAAATGATTTAGTAGCCTTATTATGAAAGAATTAAGATGGGTTATGAAATTTACACATCCTCCACGATGAATGTAGGCATCGTGTATTGCAAACATGTACTAACAAAAAATAAATTCTTAGGTAACATATTTGTATTTTCCCTTAGCACATAGACTTCACCACTTTTCAAGCCAGTCTCTGGAAAGCTTGCTTTATATACACTTGTTTATATTATATGTGAAGAATAATAGTTACTATTCACTATGTAGGAGAAATAATCAAATTAATCATATAATCAAAAGCTGAAATATTTTTAAGAACCCCAAATTTTATTTTAGTGATTAATAAATAGTTATGTTTATATGAATGTAGTGATATCTAAGGAATGTATTTGTCAGTAGTGTACATCATTCCTATTGAAAAACAGCCATAATTATATTTTGTTCATATTTTTATTTTGCCAAAAAAGTAGAAGTGCTTTTGCTTTTAAATCTGTTTTGCTACCATAGAAATAAAATAGATGAAGCCTCAAATAAAGTATTCATCAAATATATGAACCACTTATATTTGGACTCTTTTTTTGACAGGGTCAGTTTGCTATGCGCATGAGGCCGGCAGCATTTGGTACCAGGGATCAAACTATGATCCCCTGTGCCTGCCTACACTTGCCTAAGCAGTTGCTTTAGACTGCTGAGCTATCTCATTGGTCCTAAATTTGGTATTTCTTTTTTTGTTGTTGTTGTCAGAACTGGGGATTGAACTCAATCCCTTACACATGCCAGGGAAGTACTTATTCTACTGACCCATCTCCCTGGTCCTAAGTTTAGTATTTCTGTTCAGATTTTTTTTTTTTAATACTGGGGTTTGAATTGAGAACATTGTGCACTTCTCAGGCACACACTTATGCCACTGATTAAAACTGTCATATTTTAAAAAAGACATTATTTCGTTATAAAAATGATGAACTTATCTCAGTGTAATGCTGAAATTTAATAATCAGTGTCATGTAACTAAACCTGTTGTTTGTATCATTTATCTTCTGTTTTATTCTTCACTACTTCTTGTCAACCACTTTCACTACTTATTATAAGTGAAAAAACTGCTTTTTCTCTTTTTCTACTGTCACTGCACTATACAACTCAGTCTCCAGACCATTGTATCTTTCTGTCCTTTTAAGCCCTCTAACATTTTTTTGCTTTATCAATAATATAGTTGATATGGTAGAGGCACATGACTGTCCTTGTTCTGCGACTTCATGACATCTAAGAAAGTTTAATCAAGGAAGTGACCATAATTTTTTCCTCTATAAAACATAAAAATTTTATGAATGATTTCAAAACACCATAATGTGACCAGCATTGAACATACAGTAACATTTTACCTCAAATGTGAACAAAATATAGAAAAAGGGTGAAAAAAATACTGAAAGTCTAATCAATATTTAAAAAACAAATGTTATGGAAAGAATTCAACAAATTTTCATTGCACTCATAAAACATGGAGAAAAATTGCTTTATAAATTCTTGCAATGGAGACTCTAAAAGGCACTTGTGTTTCATGTTTTCTTACAAATTTGAAGCATTTTGCATGTATAAAAGACTACTCAGGCCTTATTTCAAAGAGCTCACTGAGGGAAGAGATTCTTAGATATATTAGCAGAGACGCTCTATAGTTTTCCTCAGTAACATAAACAGCATAACTGAAAAATATGGTGAATGTTAAAAGTAAAAAACAAATGTTACAGTACTACATAGGTTGCCATGAAACCCCCGAAATATGAGCCACATTTAACCCACCAGTCCCATCACTTTCTCAAGCTGTTCTGGAAGTCTTCTGTTCTGAGCATCCTTAGTTGTGCTGGTTTTGTTGATGTCTTGAATCAGTTAAAAATGTTTAACATTCACGGGCATCACCTGGTGCCAAAACCCGTGAATCAAGAATGTGAATAAACACTGTGGTATTATTCTGTGGCTGGGTGGCAATGGGCAGCAGCAGTCACTGAGTTTTTGATTACACTTCATAAAGAGGATCACTCAAGAAAGTGGCAAGAAGGAGGGTATGAATGTGCAGAACGTGGTTGCAATCTTCTGTTGGGAAGAGTTGCATACAGTATCAAAAGTACAGCACTTACACAAAAATGGAAGAAGTCATGGTTCAGAGGCTGTCAGTCTGTAGTTGGCTGGTTCCAAGGCAAAAACTCGTGATAGAAGGGTGTGAGAGAGCCAATCTGCCTAGAGCATGATGGACAGGAAGCAGAGCAGGAGAACAGTACTGAAAGATTATGGGCCAGGGAGATGGCTCAGTGGAATAAGCGCCTCCCTGGCAAGCACAACAGCCTGAGTTCAATTCCCGGTTCTGCCAAAAAAAAAAATTATATATATATATATATATACTTTTTTCCTCTGTAATTCTCCAGTATTTATAGTTTACTAATCATTTAGTTAGCTCCTAAGCCCAATGAATTTACACAATTAAGTTTAAGGTCAACTCCTACAAATTATGAGAACAGGTTTTGTAAAAAAAATTCATAATACTAAGTGCTAGCAAGGATATTATGCCATTATAATCATAAAGTTCTGGAATGATTATTGTATATTAAAAGTAACAACAACAGACAGTTTGACAGCTTGTTTTTCTTACTTTTTTCATATGATCCAGTAATTTCGTTAAAGAGAAGCAAAAGATTCCACTAACTGGAAACAGAAAAACTGGGGAAAAGGCTCTGGAAAAAGTATCTGACAAATCAGATACTTTTCTTTTTGTACAGGCTATCAAATTCAGGAACATTTTCTTGCCAGGCAGGCATGTTAGCCATTGAGCTATCTCACTTTTGATGAGGTTGATGAATGATACACTATAATGCTCCCATAAAATGAAATACAACTCAAAAATGAAAGAAAATACTGTTGGTTCACACAAAGACGTAGAAGGTTTAACTCATACAAGAAAAAACAAGAAACACATAAAGGTAATCTTTTATGATTCCAAATACATAACTTCACACAAAAATGTACAATTACGGAGAGAAAAATTGATCAGTAATATTCAATCACATGTATCACCCAGATCTTGGTTTCTAAATATCATTCATAGGATTCTGTGGCAGAATAGCTGACATGAAGATTACAGTGGAGACAGAACTTGTGGAATCCAAAGATAGGGATTTTGCAGGCTGGGGCATAGCGCAGTGGTGTCAGTCGCTGCCTTGTAAGTGCATGCAAGGTTCCACTTTTGATCCCTTTTAGGGGGTTGGGAGGCAAGGGTGGGGGGTGGGGGTGGGGGTGGGGGTGGGGTGGAGTAAGATAGGAATGTTTCCACAAAGTGATAAATCAAGTAAAATGGAATCAAATCAGAACAAAACAAAACATAAAAAAAGAAGGCAAAACAACTTTCCTAAATCCCAGGTATCAGTGAATTACACAGACCAACCAAAAGAGATTCCAAAGTGCAAAACTCAAATTATTTGAGCAATTAAATAAATATTTTTTATTCGAGCTCATAGAATAAAAATGTATCAAGGGCTGGCCAGATAGCTCAGCAGACTAAATCTCCCGCTTAGGCCAAGCACAGTGGTTGGGGATCGATCCCTGGCATGCCTTGTTGGCCCCGCCCATGGTGTGCACCAGGTCGGCAATGGAGGCGGGGCGTGGCGGCTACCTCCTGTAATCTCAGAACTTGGGAGGCTGAAAACAGGAGAATCCTCATGAGTGTGATCCACATAGTAAGACTCCCTACACTGCCTGTCCTACATACAGAAAAAAATAATAATAAAAATGCATCAAGTTTTAATGAAGTTCTGTACAATTGAGAAGGAGCAGCTTTGTTTCAGAGAAGCATTCCAATTAGTAAGTACTTCAAACAAGAAGATGTTACAAAATTCCTCGAAATGTTAGTATTTTAATTGCAGAGAAAACTCACCACTGAATTCTTAAATTAATTTAAGCCAAGATGTGATATTTGCATATTCTTGAAGTATTATCCTCTTAATGTTTATTTCAATGATGCAAATCTTAAGGGTACAGTCAAGAAGCTCCATATACACCACCTTATATAAGAAATGAAGGTTAAGGGGCAGGGTAGATGGCTTAGTAGAACACTTCCCTGGCAAGCATAAAGGTCTGAGTTCAATCCCCAGTTCTACCAAAAAAAAAACTACAACAAAAAAAGACCATGAAGGTTAAGAGCAGTTAATAAGACATAGGGAAATCAGATTCCTTTTCATGATAGAACACAAAAGTACAAAGATTTAAGACAATTTTGAGAACTTTCTGACATTCCAAACTCAAGGGCCACTATACAAAAAGATTGAACAGTGGTCTTTAAAAATGTCAAGGCCATAGAAGACAAAGAATGACTGAAGAACTTTAACAGAGTGAAGTAGATATGGAAGTTAAATAACAAGTGTGATTCTGCATTCGACTCTTTAGCAGAAAGATTTTCATTAAAAAGAAAAAAAAAACATAAAATTCACTTAAAACTTTTACCCTACCATGTAGAAATCTTAATTCCTAAATTTTGATCATAGTACCATGGTTACATAAATTGTTGATATTAAAATAATACTAGAAGAAGTTTGTAGAGAAATTATATTATTCTTGTAAGTTTGATGTAATTTTCATATTTTAAAATGAAGATTTGAGTATATACCTTATATGATGTTCTGGGGAAAAAGAAATATATTATCTATACTATTTATATACAAATTTAAACACATCTGCATAGAATACATTGTATATTTCTCTCTTTTTGTTACTGTTCTCTACTAAAATAGAACTTTTAAAGTTATAACAGTTTTATATGGCTTTATGTTTCACAAGCAGTGGATTAACACTCAAATAAATGAATGATTTTATGTTAGTGTGAGGATACAAATTGACCTTAATATATTTAGTATTCTGATGACACGAAATCTAAAGAGGCAAGTGTCTTTCAGCAATTACCAGATTCAAAGCACTGCATACATTCTGGGGATAGAGCATAGCTACTTTACTCTGAAATGAAGAAGTAACTCATTTTGTAATAGAAATTTAAATCAAGTTTGAAAATTGCAGAGGAATGTATGTATCAGTGAGAGAGAGAAAGCTGGTGCCACCTGCACCTGATGGTGGGCTCGCCTGTTCTTCCACAGCAGTGACAGCTTACTGTCAGCTTAGTCTGAGAAGCTCCTTCACAGGAGGAATGCTCATCATCTTCTTTCAGGCCAGGAGATAACAAATGACAAGAGAGAGGAAATAATAGAAATGTGTACTATAATTAAATACTGAGGGAGCACTTTATCAATTAAAATTGTTTGAAATTAAAATGGGCTACGTCATCATGTAAATATACTCTTTCACAGATTTGTTTCAAGCAGAGAGGGAAACTGACTCTAAAGTATTTTTGGGTAGGATGGTTGGTAAGATTTAGTCTTTGTAAGGTCTCAATCCTTGGACTCAGCGGCATAGGAAATAACCTGCCGACAAGAGTCTGATCTCGGTTCCAGAGCTATGCAGCAAGTTCTCTCTCTTCAGGCACTTATTCAGAAGGTGGAAGACTTTCTATGTAAACCTTAAGACCTTGGAATGGCTCAACTGGCCTATATTTATGGTTTCAAAGAAGTGGTTTGATGTATTTCTAAACTTACTATACTGTCCCTCTTCTTTCTTCATAAAAAGCGAATGAAAAAATGTGATTTTGTTGGTTATGTTTATAGGTGAAGTGAAATTAGAAACACTGTCTCCAGACTTCTTTTCCTGCACCTTAATTCCACTCATATTTTGTGCTGATTGAGTGAAATTTCCTTGGATAATCGCTTAGTGTAATGTTTGTTTCATCCTCCCCATGTTATTTTAATCCTCTTTGTATATAGAACTTAGGCAGGGACAGCCTGTGCCTCATGCCTGAGACAAACTTCTAAATATGACAGGTATACCTTCCCTAAAGTCAGAACACCTTAACTATCTAAAAAGTCTCCCAAAGGAGTGAATTGCAATGCTTGTAAGTTACTTCCAGGAGTGCCAAGCTTCGTATCCTCTCACTGAAATGTATTTGAATCTAAGTAGAGGCCATCACTAAATGAAGACAGGATGAACATATACTGGAATATATACTGGCGCTATAACTCAAAGACTCTTTCACCATAGCTGTACATCTAAGATGACACAATTGTTTTGGGGAAATTACTAAAACTTACTTTTCTACGCTAAAGTCATTAGAAAGTAACAGCACAATATTAGGCAGTTTAGCAGCCAAAGAATTTCAGAAACTAGTACTCTGTAAATACACCTGTTTTAGGATAAACTCTAACACAAACTAGTTCTAGCAGTAACACAGGAAAGTTATTTACATTTTCTCTCTCTCTATATATATAGAATATTCTATAATACTTTGTATTTTATGACTAATGCCATTTTCCAGTAAAATTAAAAAAATATATGATGATGGATTTATGTTTTAGACTACAAAGTAATTAAAATTTGGGTTTGTGATCATTTTAGGGCATTTTGTGTTCTTAGAATATGGTAGTACTCAGTGGAATAAGCGCTTCCCTGACAATTGCAAGGGACTGAGTTCAATCCCTGGCTCCGCCAAAGAATATGGTAGTAGTTGAAATTAGAGGGTATCATTTAAAATATTCATTAAGAATAGCTGGTATAAAACAGAAAAATGTCAGAAAAATATCACAAATATATCTGAGATATCTGGTTGTCCAACTACAACAAGGGAGCACAAAGATACTGTAGATACAACCCACACAGACTATTTCAAGAAATAGTGCTTTGAGTACTTATTTCAAAGGTAATAATTGCTGTAGAAATTTCTGATCCTGTGTCAGAGGCATATATGTTGAACTCCCTGTGTAAGGGCCCAGGATCTACTTCAGTGGCACAGGCCCCTGCCTGAAAATGGCAAAGTCCTTGCTTTGATTCCGGGTACAAACATCAGAAAGAAAAGAGAAAGAAATAACTTACTGTTTATGTTTTCCAAATAACTCATGCCCTAGTGATCACTTATGGAAAAGAGAAGTTAGTAAGATCCAAACTGATATACCACTGAGCAGAAGATCAACATCACTTACGCATACTATGAATACGTAGACTCATAGAAATGCAGTTTGAAACAGACCTGTGATAAGTCTGAGTATTTTGTTGCTTATTTTATATCTTAGTAGTTATAGCTTTTTGAGACCAAGTTAGTTGCCTCTGAATAAATGGGAGGCTGATGGTGAATGTATTTGAGATTCTCTAAGGCCAGTTGTTAAGTTGAAAGAAAAAAAAAGTGGGAAATATGTTATATTCATTTAAATTGATTGGATATGAGTATGTGGGGACACAGAAAGTTCAAAGTTCAGCACACAAAAGGTATCTGAGAGAGAAACAAACTGCACTGGTTTGAACACCATTACCTTTCTTCACCTGGCAAAATGACCAGAAATTGTCTTTAGTACTTGATTGTATCTAACTTGAACAGCTAAAACATTAACATAGGTTTTACCACTGTAGAGAATATTTCATCAGCATTTCAGTTTTAACTTTATGCTGTTAATGGTTGAACATTGAGTCTTATGGTGTCCTTTTCATCTGAAGGGGGAAAAATAAGAACTTAGTTATAAACTAGGTCCCAGAAGTAGAACTATTTAAAAAAAACTGAATTTTAAAAACTGGCTATTTTAAATTTAGAAAGTATTTAATGGAATGTTGTAGGAACCTTATCTGCTTTAGATTTCTAAAAGGAGATTGCTTTAATATGTATTGAGATTAGCCATAGAATAATCATTTGATAATGGATTTATATTTAAGTTCAATATTCTCTTTCTGGTAATTAAAGCTTAGAGGCCTGTTTCAATTATGTGTGTCACAATGCTAGCAACTAGTGATTTTATCCTTGGTAAGAATCAGCATAATATAAAACAAAATTACAGAACCATTCAAAATCTAATTCTTTCACAAGATATCACAGGTATCTACATTAAGATCAGCAAATATCTGAATATTACTTTTCTTCATCAATATTAGTTTGTTCACTTAAATAAAAGTAGACATTCATAGTAAAGATTTTCACCTTGCTCATCAAGAGGTCTAGGATTTACTCTTGACGTCCGGAAGACAATCTTTAAATGCCTGAATCAGCATGCCTGATATCTATGTCTTTGCCTGGGTGCCTTGGGCCATAATGATTGATTTTGAAGTCTCTGGACTACATCTACATGTGAAAAGAGTTAGGGCCATTGGTTCAATGCTCTATGTTCACTTCTAAAAGAGCTGAATACATGGCCGTGGTGGCACATTCTTGTAATCTCAGCACTATGTAGACTCAGGCAGGTGAATCTCAGTTAGTTTAAGGCCAGATAAGGCTACATTAGTGAGCTCAAGGCCAGCCTGAACTACAGAATGAAAACCTATCTCAAAAATATCAATCAGCCGGGTGTGGTGGCACATGCCTGTAATCCCAGCACTTGGGAGGCTGAGGCAGGAGGATTGTTGTGAGTTCGAGACCAGCCTGAGCTACAAAGTGAGTTCGAGACCAGCCTGAACTGCATAGTGAGACCCTGTCTCAAAAAGGCAAAAAAAAAAATATCAATCAATAAAAAATAAATGAATAGAAGGACTAGAAAGTGAGGATAGAAGCAATTGCTAAGGCCTGTATGAGGTAGTATCAACCAAATGTCAACATCTAGGCTTTGGTGAGGTTCTGATTGATGATAACCCATGCACACTGCTATGAAGGGAAAGGAGAAAAAGTGTTTTTCTCAGTGCCCATTATTCACTGGTTAATTTTGATCTTTATTATTTCCTTGTAATTGATTATATCCATAACTATAACAGATTTCAGTGTGACATGAATTCTTCTAAGCAGTTACTTAAAACAAATGTTTTATTTTTTGTTTTACAGAAAATTGAAAAAAAAAATAAAAATAATACAGAATTTCAAAACAAGAACTTCTTCAATAAAGCATTGCTAAGGTAGGGTCATAGCTCAGGAGTTCAACACCTGCTAGGTAAAGCAATGTCCTCAATTCCGAGTACAAAAAGCAAAGCAAAACAAATAGATTAGTCATTCTTGTGAGAATCTGGTTTCTGTGTAGTTGGCTTCCACTAGTTTTTAAATCTTTAAAAATTACCCAGACACTTCACACTGATATTATACTAAAACAAGTTACCTCATAGTTCATGAATCCTTAACTTGAAGAAAGCATAAGTTTGTGAAAGTTTCGACAAAGAGTCCCATAACTTTTTTTCATATGGTAAGTAATGCAGAACTCTTCAGTCATTAAAGTCATCTGTAAGGCCAGGGAATTAGCTCAGCACCATAAATGCCTGCCTGGTAGGGGAAAGCTCATGAGTTTGATACCCAGTACAAAAAAAAAAAAAAAGAAAGAAACAAAGAAAGAAAGAAAGAAAGAAAGAAAGAAAGAAAGAAAGAAAGAAAGAAAGAAG
>PVKA01012039.1:0-16020 GCA_004027165.1 Ctenomys sociabilis | reverse complement strand
GGAAAATTATCTATAAAGGCAGTTCCAGTGGGGGTGTGTTTGCTTGAATTAAACTTCATTCATTTTGGTATTTCATTGGCTGAGCATATATGTACATAACATAGAATTCTTCTGGATTTGTAGTTGGCTAATTCTCAGTCATCAACTATTCCTTACAAATGAAATTATTTAGAACTATCCTTCATTAGATAGAAAACTGTACTTAGAAAGGAAGATAGCCTCAAGCAATGATCTTGATATTTTAAAAGGGTACCCAGACTATTTGTCTAAGTAAGGATAAACTGGATGCTTTACCATTGTATCACAACTTTAAAACTCTCCACAGTGGTGCTCGCTCCCTCTTAGATTATTCATTTGCCCGCATAGCTTTCAAGTGAAACTGGCAGCACTGCAGGACTTAAGAACTTTGCATTTCATCTTCTTATGTTTGATGTCAAAGTGTAGTGTCAGGGACACTGTACATATTTATTGAATGAGTTGAAGAAAGAACATGTCACAACCTGAATATCTTCACTGCTGGTGTATCTATTGAGTTTGAATTAATTCTGCCTCATAAATTTTTGTATTGGCTATATAAAACTTTTTCTTTTATACACATATGCACACCAGACACAAACATACACATATAAAGCTGGTGTGTATATGTTTCCTTTATGAAGACTATGCATAAAGTCACTGCACTTTAATGATCTTGGACTTGTTCTTTTCTTGGCTTTCTATCTTCTTTAGATGAATCATTATTGCTAAAGCAACCTGGTATACGCTTAGGCTCTCTTTATTTTTAACTCATTAGTTTCTAGTAAACAAGTTGTATCTATTTTTAATAACACAAAAACGAAAAATAAATTAGCCTAAAATGAAGAAATTCACATACTTTTTCTTCTCCAATTTCTCAAGCAAACTTATGTTGCTTATTGTCATAATATATTCTCTATTAATATTACTTTTCTAGTCGCCTGTTCTAGAATATAATTTTTATCAGGATAATGCATCTCTCTTTAAATGCAAATATATATGTATTTCTTTTAATGAGAAAAAAGATAAAATAATTATCAAACAGTTTCAAAACAGGTTGGCAGGGCAGTTATAATAATTAATATACTGCATATTGTTGTCTTTATTGTAGTTGTTCAAAGGAAAACATATAGGCATAATATCTTGTCTAAACAATATTAGTACATACTTTTCTTCTCAATGAACTAAGAGAAAGCAGCTGTATGTCTATCCTATCTTTTGTACACACATATATATTGTATTCTTTATTTTTTCACAAAAAGATGGTACTTTATTTATACTTTTGCAAAGTTAGCAAGATTTGATACAAGCTTGCCTGGCAACCAATAGCTGACTTTGAGCAGACAGGATGTTTATCTCAGGACTGAGGTAAAGTTTGTTTGCTTTAGGCACTGAGGTGTAGGGAATATGATGGAAGCCATGGAAGCTAGGAAGTTGATCAAATGTGTGTAGATGGGACTTCTTATATTTCAAACTGAAGGTCCACTTATTGTGAAAGTTCTCAAACTGAAAGCAAAGGAATTTGACAAATTTTTCTAAAATATGGTTCTGTTGAATCATTGCCTAAATATAAACACATAGATCACTTTTATCTCAGTAATATAAAGAAACTGTAAGATTAATAAACATCAAAATATATCATTTCAATAAACACATGCACATTTTTATATGTATGTACATATTTATAAGCTTATAGGCACATGCATATGTTTTTCTACACAGCAGTGAAAAGGAGAACTACTGCTTGTAAAAGTGAGAAAGAAAATCTAACTGACTTGGAAAGAAAATTATGAGTCCAGTACAAATAAGGAATAAATTGGCTCTCCTTGGTTGGACATTAATTTTCTACATTAATCTTGTGATACAATAGTATCCTTCGGAGACACTGCAGTGCTGGGATAGTCTGATACTCAATGCTTCTCTCAACTTACTGCTTATATCACTCTTACTTGCAGGTCAAAATGTCAATATTTTATTAAAATGTACCATTTTCTTATCTAATCCTCATAGTCATTCATGTATAAATTGTGTGTGTGTGTGTGTGTGTGTGCGTGTGCACGCACTAGCGAGTGCACGTGGATGTGTTGGAGACAATTAGAAAACCTTGTGAATGCTGCCTAAGCATCACAGTCTTTACCTAGGCCCCTTCTTAAATGGATTTTTAAAGGGGTATCTATCTATCATCTATCTATCTATTTTAGAAAAAAGATGAAAATGAGACCATACATATTTATTTTGTATTATATGTAAAATGGAAGCTTCCCGACATTATAAACTTGAAAGAATATAGAGATACAATTGTAGAGCTGGGGATATAGCTCAGCAATGAAAGGGCCTGCTTGGAAGCGCAAGTTCCTAAGTTAGAGTCTCAGTACAAAATAAAGAAAGGAAAAGATATATATGTAACATTAAGATAACTGTATTAAAGAGTAATATGTAAAATTCATACAAAAATTAAGCTAGTTATATGTAGAACAAACTTGAGAAGCTCATCCTAGAATTTACTGGGACAAATGAGTATATATATATATATATATATATATATATATATATATATATATATATATATATGTATGTATGTATGTATATATATATATCATATATATATCATATATATCATATATGAATATATTTCTATATATATATTTTTAAGTAATATGCCTCTAAATTAGATTCATGGTTAAGGTGACATTAAATAATTTAGCAACATTTAAGCAAAACATTTCAGTTTTTAAATGTCCTACCTCTTAGTAACCTGAAGAACCATGCAGCTGGCAATGCATAATTAAAACTATGAACTATTTTAATCTGTCTTGCAAAATAAGCCAATTATTCTTTTCTTAAGGCAATTATTCTTAAAGTATAATATAATGAGTTCACAAATGGAGAAAAAATAAACTAATATCTCATAACATATTTAGTGGAATGCCTTAATACTGACTTAATTGTGTTTATCCAATTGCTCCTTTATTATTAATCTCTCATTATCTTTCACAGTTAGCATTTAATATAATGCTATTCAAGGGCACTTGTAGCAAGCAGAGCAATTAGATATGCAATGGCCTGAACTGTAATCCAGTACGGCAAACATTTTAGGCAATATTTTCATAAAACCAAAGGGTGAAAGAAAAGATTGTCTCTTGTATGTTGCCAAATAATATTGTTGATTAATTATTAAGTACCTTTTCTGAACAGTGGCATGTTATGCACTGTTGCATTGTGCAATTGAATAATGTTTTGATTCCAGGTTTAACAGCCCCTGGTTTAAAATTGAAAAAGGTAAAATAAGCTCAGTTAAACATGGCCAGCTAAATGTGATAAGCTCCTGAAGGGAGGAAGTCACAAAATACAATGGAAAATTAGGAGAAAGATTATTCTGCCCTTCAAGAATGAGTGAAAGCTCCACAAAAAAGCCATATTCAGAGTGAGTGGTGCTGACGAAAGTAAACAAAAAAGGGGGATGTAAATGAAGGACCATTTTGTATTAAAATATATATATATATATATATATATATATATATATATATATATATATATATGTATGTATATACAAAATAGGATAGATATACAGCTACTTTCTCTTAGTTCAGTAGAAGTTTCGAACTAATAGTGTTTGGACAAAATATCATGTCTGCATCTTATACTGTGAATACTACAAAGACAACAATATGTAAAGAATTAATTATTGTAACTGTCCTACTAACCTGTCCTGAAACTGTCTCATCGCTACTTCTTTCTCAATAAAATTAGTATAAAAATTTTTTTAAAAGGGCCAGGGAGATGGCTCAGTGGAATAAGCGCTTCCCTGGCAAGCACAAGGGTATGAGTTCAATCCCTGGTTCCACAAAAAAAAGAAAAAGAAAAAAAAATTAAAAAAAAAAACAAAGTGAGTGAGCACCTAAGATGTGGAGAGAGAGAGATACAGGAAACTTTCATTTCTGCTCTTATGGAGCAGATTCAGAAAAATTATGACAGGGTTTAAAAGAGGCCATATGTGAGCTTTTATAAAAAGAGTTTATGTAGGGAACTCAACAGATTTGCAGCCAGATTGTACAGAACTGAATGCCAAGTGGAGAGGTCAATGTTTATTTGGAATCTAAGTGCAACAAATTGTAAACACATACATAATTTGCTTTTGTTATACCAGATTAGAATGTGCTTGTCTCCAAATCATCCAATATTAATGATAAAAATATGTAAAAGTACAAAACACACGTTCTATGGAATTTTAAAGGTAATTTAAGTTTATTAACAATGAATCTTGTGATATTTATAAATTTTATTTGAAAGCTCTTTAATACTGTCACACTAAAAATATAATGCTTTTATATTTACATTCAGCTTCAAATCATACTCTTAAAACACTTAAGTTACTGTCGCCAGCTGGGGACAGATGTCACACATAGAACAGGACCTCAGGAGGAAACCTGAGGACAAACCTTGTGACTTCACATTGCACGAGGTCCACTGCACAATCCATTTTTCCCCCTAAGGTAAATATACAAACAAATATATAAGAGCAAAACAAGTGAACGTTTACTATCAGACTTGTTCAGCTCTACACTTTTTCCATTTTTGTCAGGCAAAGGAAATCTTTATTGCCATAGAAAGCAAGTGCACACCTCCTGCCTCCCCAACAGTATATAATTTGGTATAATGTACACTTGCACACTGGATTATTTAGCAAAAATAATGGCATTTCCTTTTTAGTTTAAGTTTTAGGATAAAATTCAAAACAGTGACAAGTGTGGTGTAAACCTCTTAGAAGATGCACTGTAGCAGTCTCAATGGAGACTTCTGATGATCCCATTAGAACTCTGATGAGTTGCCCACTGTCTGTAGAGGTGACATCAATGGCAGTTTGTCAAGCAGCACAGAATTTTTCAATGTCTAACATCTACTGAGTTGTGTTAATGCATGCCCTTGTATTGAAACACTGGGCATCGTGGCATGTGTGTGTAATCCCAGTGCTGCAGAAGCCAAATACAGGAGGATCACTAGCAGTCCAAACCACATGGTAAGACCCTCACCAAATATATTTTAAAAAATAAGGAAAATAGAAGCTAGAAGCCAAACATTATAATTTATAGAAAGAGTAGGCTGGGGAGATGGCACAGTAGAATAAGTGCTTCTCTGGCAAGTACAAGGGCTTGCGTTCAATCCCCTGTTCCACCGATAATAATAATAATAATTGTTATTATAATAATAATAAAAATAACAATTAATAGAAAGAGTATGAGACAAAAAATGTCCCTAAAAACTATGGGTAAATTTGAATACTAAAGTAAGAAGTACACAGGAAAGGAAATGAGCTGTATATATTGGCCAAACACATGATCTTGGCCAACAAATTCAGAGAGGTCCCTTTGACATACAAGTTTAGAAATTTTAGCCCATATTTAACTGGCTAAGGATGAAATTGCATAGCCAAAGGAAACAACTAAGGAAAACTGCTCAAGCCATGGCCTTGAGCAATCAGGGGCAGAGTCGGAAGAAATGGGCCAGGGACCACAAATTTTCCCCAGGGTCACAATTCAATGATCTACCAAGACACAGCCAGAAGGGTTTCCTGGCCACCTGGGCTTCTCTCAGGCTAATCAAGTTGGCAGTCAAAATTAACCATCACACCCTAAAAACAGGGAAATGATCAAGAGCATTAAAGTGTGTGCCCTGCTATCTTTAGTATAGATGTGCACACCCTGTGCTTGGTAGCACAACATTCAACATTTGTCTGTAGACTGTGGTCATATCCACTCGCCGTCACTGATGGAATAACACACATCTCCCCCGATCCTACTGCAGGTCTGCTCCTGTCATCTGTGCCCCCTCTCTCATATATAATATATGCATGTTTTATATATATAGATACATTTATAAATACATATGCTTCATAGGATTACTCTTTTTATATATATGACAGATAGATAGATCAATAGCTAATCATGGATGATAATCATGGAAGTTGTAAAAAAATCTGAGATTAGAGGGACTAATGAAGAAAAATAAACCTAAACCTCTCTCTCTCTCTTTCTCTCTCTCTCTCTCCAGTGAATAAGGATTCTAGTCCTATCACATATCTCCAACCTGATGAGTTGACCTGAGTCTATTTTAAAAAGTCTTTTCAAAATAACACATTAGTTACTGGAGTTTCCATATATTAATTATCATGAGAAAAGAACATCAATTCATTATAATACAAGGGAGAATTTGGAATTTATACATGTATATACATACGTTGCAAAGTAAAATTTTCCAAGTTGATGCTACGTGAAGTGGTAACAAATGCAGTGCTGATCTATTTCATTCTTGTCTTAACTTGTGTTTTTCTTCCTTTGCATCTCTCAATTTATTCATTTGTAATTCCTGGTATCAGCTTCAGTGCTGTGTGGAAGTTCATTCCTTAAATAAATATTAGGAAATTAGATGTAATTATTGGCTAGATATCAGAGAAAGCAAAAAATGGAAAATGTTATAAACAAAGGGAAAAGACACAGAAAATAAAAGAAGGAATGAAAGAAAAATAATTAGATAAAATCTTTAAAATGATTTTATTTTCAATTAAAATGTGCTGACTATCCTAAAAATAATTTTATTTTATTTTTTTTATTTAAATCAGTTTTATTTAAGAATTTCCAACATTGACAACTCTTATAAAAAGCATCCAAGCACAGGACACAGAACTGCAGCAAACAGCATTCTTATGGGGAGCTAACAGACATGAGAACTTCTGCCCTTCTGAGACAGCTGAGCTCACTGGTGAGCTCTGCTTCCATGTACTCCTGCAAAGCACAGCACAAGCTCAGTCCATGTTCTCCACCCATCAGCTTCAGTTCACGTTACCACACTTACATATCAGTAACAGAGGAGAACACACACCATATAGCATTCACATCAGTTGACAAAGGGGGAGGGGAAGTACAAGTATCATTTCACTTAACACATTCAACTAACGTGGGTTATCTAAGAACAAAACTCACTTAAAGTCTTCCAACAGATGTGGATGTCCCTTGAATGCAAAAAACATTCATACATTATTTGCTATCATTGCTCTCTGCACACTCTCACCAAAGCCACAGGATTGAGAGACACATCTTGTCAAGTTAAAAAATATCCATTATGCACCACCAAGTCTCTGCACGCGCTCTCTCCTTTTCTCACTCATACTAGCCTTTCATGCCTCGGCACCACCATCAATCCCACACAAGGTTTCAAAAGTTCAAACAGCCTTCTGGTTCCATATCACAGCCTTGCATTCATAGCGTTGATACGACTCCATGAAATAAAGAGTAGCGGATAAAAATGGGACACCCACCGTCAAAGACGCAGCCTGTATGGCGTGATGACGAATTCTTGAATGAGAAAGCATAAAGCCTCCATTAAAGCCACTGCCTGACCCTGCATTTGATGCTGATCCCCATCCAATTGCAGCACCAGAATTAGAACCACTGTAAGAGTTATTTCCAGAACCAAAAGGCTGATTTGAATCCCTCTGCATGTTGCCCTGGCTTTGGTTGTTACCTGATGGGCCCGACTGGTTCTGCTGACTGGCTAGCATGCCCATCATACCCCAACTGCTTTGCAGTGCAGCCTGGGCTGCAGCCATCATTGCTGGATTAATGCTAAAAGCACCAAAATTCATCCCTCCACCCATGTTACTACCCTGATTATTTCCCAGGCCAGCTCCACCCCCTCTGTTTCCAAACCCACCCTGATTCCCAAAGCCACCTGGATTACCACCAAATCTTCCACTTCTTTCTAACTGTCTATTGCTACTGTGCTTAGGTTAGGCATTGGATATATGCACGCTGATTCCTTTAATGATCAAGTCCTCGTCACAAAGAGATTGGGCAACCTGATCATCGGCAAAGGTAACAAAGGTAAAAGCCCTGAATGGCTTGGGAATAAAGACATCCACCACTTCTCCATACTGGCTGAAGAACTGCCGCAGCTCATCAGCAGTCATGTCATCTGTACAACGCCCAACAAATACCTTTCTGCTCCTCAAAGGCTCATCTGGGCTTTGCTTAGAATTAGGAAGTTTACAGTCACACCATCGTCCATCTATCATATGTCGCTGTGACATGACTTTCACTTGCGTTTCATATTCCGTAAAGCGAACAAAGCCAAACCCTTTTGAATGACCAGTTTTAAGATCTTTCTTGACCTGCACCATAAGAACTTCTCCAAAGGTACTAAAATACTCTTTTAGATCCTGTTCAGTTGTTTTCCATGGAAGACCCAGTACTATTAAATCTGATGTTTTCTGGACTGCTCTTTTCACTTTAACAGCTGATGAAGCATCTGTCTCATCCATTTTCCTTTTGTTATCTTTGGGATAGTTGACAACATACACCAGATTTCCCCAGCCAGCATCTGGGGCATGTAGAATTCCTTCAACCAGGCGGACACCTCTCATACACGGAGACACTGGATCTCTGCAGCGCAGCCCACATGCCCCTGGAAACTGGGCTGTAACTGTGGGCAACAGCACCGTCCCATCATCTTCTGATGGTATTTCAATGGGTTCATCATTCTCATCTTCTGTTACCCGAATATATTCAGACATCTTTTATTTTCTCCGGGGTGGAGGCCGAAGCCGCTGCGTCTGCGTTAGGCTGTCCCCAATGCGAGAACCGACGCACCTGGGGCGTCTTGGTCAGAAGTGCCTGCGACTCACCCGCTAGGGTGCTATTAGAAACAGCAACAGTGAAACCAGCACTGAGAACTCAGAGAACAGCCTGGCGCTACTTCGTCCCCTCAAAATCTAAAAATAATTTTAAACAATTTTATAATTGGTTTTGAATACGTCCCATGAGGCAATGATCTCATATTTTAAATGCTTGTTGTTCTACACAAACACTGAAATGCAGAGGCCCTGATACAAAAATTCAAAATAAAAAGTATAAGGTAAGAAAAAACCTTTAAGCATAAATGAAAGGATGTTATATTTAATCTAGAAAAATCAATAATGATATTACACAAAAGTTTTCTCCCCAAAGCTCAAAAATTACTTACCTGATCTAATCTATATCATGTACTTGTTTCTTACATTTTTGTAGGTGCCTGCTGAGAAAAGGTTGCAAAACAGAGGTCACCAGTAAAAAATAATATATTTATAGGGAACATTGCTCTTTTAATCTAACTTGAACTAGTAATCCTAAATATTATTAAAAACATAATTTCTCAACAGGACTGTTCAATATGAATAGAAAAAAATGAGTGAAATAAAAAATATAACTTTTTAATAATTCAGTCGGAAAATAGTTGCCAAGTTCCCATTATGCACTAGATACTAGAGAGAAATAAAGCATGAACAAAGAGCAGCAGCCTGCATGCTTTTACAAGCAGGAGTGTATTGCTTGTAAATAATGGGGTGCTGAATGAAATTCTGTGTGGTTAGGGGTAACCTACAAACACTATTCTTCCCTATGTGGAAGATGATAATTAGTGTGACGATCTGTGAAATGCTGCATGACAAGGGAGTTGGGGCTCTGGCAAGCTTGATCTCAAGGCAGATGAGAAATAACATTCAGACAAAAAGGATTAGCTTAAAATGTTGTGAAGCTTAGGGAGCCCTTGATCCAAAGATTCTGACAGTCGCAACAAGGAGATCAACCTCTATTCCTGATGACTAACCCTTATAACAAGAATATAAGCTAATTAAAGAGCATGATAATGAGTCTCCTGAGGGAAAGAAAAGACAAGACTTTTTAAAGCGCTGGATCAAATATTTTGTATTCAACAGAATAAACTGTTTAGTGAGCAGTTCTATTACTAGCTGCAGAAAAAACTCTTGGCTACGCATTGGATATTAATATCCCCCTCCAAGCCAGGCACTGAAAAGTTGGGGCAACACTGTGGCAAGATTGAGGTGGGGCTGGGACATTTAACAGTTGGCGTTTGTTGAAGGAAAATAGGATGTTCAGGGTTTGCTTCTGAGGGGTCCCTGTCTTTCTTTTGGCTTCACAAGCAACCCTGTCATGACCAGCTTTGTTCTATCCCTGTCCTTCCCCATCAGGATACTTTGCTTTTCTGAAACTCTAAAGAACAATGAGAAATGAATGTGGACTGAAACATCTGAAAGTAAACTGAGAGCCAAAATAAGGGTCTCTGTTTTTTTTTTTTTTTTTTTTTTTTTTTCTGAGAAACCAAGGATTGAACTCAGGTCCTTGTGCTTGCCAGGGAAGCGCTTATTCCATGAGCCATCTCTCCCACCCCAGGGTTTCTGTCTTTTAATTTGAATATCTTGAGTACTTTGCAGGGTAACAGAAATCAGAGTAACACTGTAGCTTAGATACCAGGAATCAGTGAGAAGTTCTCAGTGCCTCCTGAAATACTTCCTGTATTGTCTGAAAGTGGTGATGTGACTGGGCATGTACTATGGACTAAACAAAGGTATTTCCAGAATGCTCCAGAGATGAATCTGAATGTATACGGACTGAAAGACCTTATAATGAATTTAAATATATTAGGAGAACTTCCGATCGTATTTCAGGTTATTTTCCTGTTACTGTTCTATGATTCTATTTATATTGTTTCTGGAAAAGCTTGTACACAGGAGTGCTTTGATTTTGCTTGTAGTGACTAACGTCAAAGGAAGAGGATGTAATTTTTGGGATGAAATCTTGCAGACAAGTGTAAGCTTTTGAGTTACATAAGCGAACTTCTCATAAACCTCATGAAACATAACATGGATACACTAAGCGATGTCTTCCTTTTTCACATATAAAAATGTATGATTACTAGATCCAATCCTATGTTTTTATTATATTCAAACAGGTTTAATTGTGTATAATCTCCTGTTGTATAACTAGGATGCATTTTTGAATCTGCAATACTGATTAAGATTTTCTCTTTGTTTTTGGATAAGGGATAATGTGGAGGACCTCTTACAAAACACAAGTAAGGAAAATAGTCTTTGCCATTTTGATCAAGAGATGCAGTAGGTAAGGTGGAAGTGAAGCAGAGCGGGTGAAAAAGGGATGCAGATGCTCTATTTACATGTAAACCTCACACAGAGAGTGTAAACATTAGGTACTTCAAACATGTACTAATAGAAAGGAAAAAAAAATAAGAGAAAGGAATGCAGAAGGTATTATTCAGAACATAAAAGATAACACATGAAAATGTGAATAAGCAGTTGTTTATGGGTGTAGATGGGTTATTACTCTTTAATATTAATATCATGCTAGGATGCTCTTCCTGGTGCCAGCAGGAACAGTTTTTAGTTTCTTTCTAGGCTTTCTTTTAAGGTGGTATCATTGTTAGAATAGATACAGCTCTGTAGGTTTGCTTAATTCTAGAGAGTTGATGGGCAAAGGTGGCTCTTTTGATGTGAAAAAATAGGAGAGAAAAAAGGACATTCTAATAAAAGCATTTATATTTAATGTTTAAATATATCTTATACTTGAAGGCCTAGACTTTGATCTGATAATCCATTAGGGATGCTAAATTTTTTTTATTTGGTGTACCTTTTATTATTTGTTCCACAATGTGTTTATGAATGTTTTAACGTCAAATTGAAGAAGGAATTTAGAAATCATTTAGAAAAGTGTTTTTATAGAAACTCCAATAGTTTAAACCGAAAATGCAAATAAATATCTGCTTCTCACCAGAGCAAATATTTGTCTTTTCTGTACCTGTTGATGTTCTTGATACCATAAGTGAAGTAAAAGTCAATAGCAATCCTCAGATTGGTGGCAGTTTAATAAGTGAGATGGAGATGATACTGATTTGAAAGTTATTTAATATTCTACTTTATTATTCTGACAGTGAATTATATATATATATATATATATATATATATATATATATATATATATATATAATTTTAGTAAGAATAATGATGTAGAGGAAAGTCACACAAAACTCTATCCCTTTTTTTATTAAATTATGTTGTATTTTTTTACCAAAAGCTTACAATTTGCTGTTTATAAAGGCTATTGTCACAAACAATTGCTTTCTAAAATTTGATCTGTGACATATGCTTCTTTTATGTCAGTAGGACTTTTGAAATAAAGCATACATATATGTCTCTATTTCTGAAATAAAATTATAATTCATATTTTGAATATATATATATATATATATATATATATATATATATATATATGTTTTTAATGTATTTGTTACAGGGTCTCACTATGCAGCTCGGACTCCTAGTGATCCTCCAGCTTTCAACCTCCTCAGCTGTAGGATTACAGGCATGCACAACCATGCCCCATCTCTGGGGCCAGCTCAGCACAGCTGGGGGCCAGGCTGGTGCTACATGTGGTGCTGGGGTTTGCCTAAGCAGATGCTTAGTGTGCTGAGCTAGCTCACCAGCCCTTTTGCTATTTATTTTTTTAATTACTTGTTCACATATTTGCTAGTATTCATTAATGTGTTGCTGCCTTCACAACGTATTGTTTAATGATATCAATACACTTCAAACTGCATGATTAGGTAATGTCATCTTTGGGTGATTATCAGAGTGTATTTACCCAAATCTAAGTGAGAAAGTCAATCACTGTACATGGGCTCATTATGCAGTGGAGAAACTCTCAACAGAGAAATTGTGGTGGCTTTTCCTGATCTACGTGGCATACTGATTAATAGGAAACAGTAACAGTAATAGATAGAGAGAGAGAAATATTTTACTTTAAAGCAACAACAATATGGTACACTAGATGTCTAAATCAGGAACATTCTCGTTTATTCTTGAGTATTATGGATTGTACACAACTGTGTATGTTTTACTTTCATACCACTGATACAACAGCAGGTTTGTCTACATTAGTAACACCTCACATGTTTGATGACATGTTGGGTGACATGCTGCTGGCCGCAGTGAGGTTAGGTGATAGGAATTTTTCAGCTCTACTAGTTTTATGAGATTGTGACCCTATACAGTATACAGTTCATCAATGATCAAAAGATCCCCACATGCTATATCATTGTATTTTCTCAGTTACAATATATTAAATTCTTACCACTTTACATGTACTATTTTCTTTTTATCTCTGCTTTTCTTATATATTTATATGCCCATTTTATTGCTTTTTCCTATTCTAAAACAATATTATTCAGAAATTTAACTTGATTTCCCTCATGGATGACATTTTTCTTGCTTCCTGTGGTCTCTATCTTCCCTTTCCTTTCAAGAGCCTCCTAAACCAAGTGTACACAATATTACATGGTGTTCTTTTTTAAAATAGAAGGCAGATAAATCAGATAAAAACAACTCTAATTATTTAAATTTTAAGCATGTACAATAACTCCAAGTATAACAACAACATGTTGAATAAAATCCTATCATATCAAACATCAGTTCTCAGTTGATGCACGCCAGCCACAGGCTTTCTGTGGCCTTTTCCTCTTGGATATGTGGACTCACGGGGAGCTGCTCAATGTGCTCCTAACCACTGCAGAGCGCTGACTCCCAGGCAAGTTCTTCTCATGATATTGATCATGATTTAAGGGCAAAGTTTATCCAAATGCACTTTCCTTAGGTTAGTTCAGATATCAATGGCCAAATCAAATGCGGACTTCATCCTCAAGTTAAAGTAAAAGATGAAAATTTCACATTTAGAGGACAGTCACATGCAATTCTTTGGAGACTCACAGCAGCATGAAAAGTGGGCTTATAATTCAACTGAATTATACATGTAGATCACAGACACACATACTTCAGTAGATAAATATTTCTACAAACTTATATTTTGATCATATGTCCATAGGAGTAAAAATGCTAACTTAAGTGTAATTTGTTTAATATTAAATATTTTGTGATTTTTTTTTTTTTAGAGACAATCACCAAATGTCAAATTCCTCTGGAAAGACTGAAATTAATTCTAACTAAAAGGAATAATTTCACATCTAAGGTAAGAAGTAGTTACTGGAAAAGACTGCAAAAAACAATAAACTATTCTTATGTGTCCACAATAACTCAAATTTCCAGAGAGTTACTTTGTTTTCCTTGGATTTCTTAAAAATGCACTAATTTTATCTGTCTGTGTTCAAGCAATTATAATTGCCAGAAACTCAGATCAGTCAGGAATCTGCTAGCATTTTTTTGTCATTTGTGTTTTTCTCATATCCTTAAATTAATAGGGGATTCAACATCGTGTTTTGTTCAGCATATATTACTTGATCAATGTTTTAAAGATATATTTAATATTATGACTTGAAATACAAATTCATATAATTAAGATTTTTGGAACATTTTCTACAATTATAAAATTGCAAATGGTATTTCATCTTTCAGAGTATTGGCTTTAAGAACTCACACACACGCACACACACACACACACACGCGCACACACACTTTGCTCTTGACCTGATAATGACAACATTGATTAAACAGGAAAAAAGAATAAACACAGGTTAAATGTTAACCAAATAATTCATAGCTCATTTAAAATGTATTATCAAGTGATCAATATAGAGGTAACTAAGTTGTGCCAAGACAAATGCCTAAAGAGCTTGCCAAGGGGCCAGATGCTCCTACTGCTAAATTATCTCTTGCAGTTTGGCACTGGCCTAGTACACCTGGCCACCCACAGGTACCACTCACACCACACTGCCGTATGGTTTGTGCTAATTATTTAAAAATAGTTTGCATCTTGTTCAAAAGTGAGTGATACATTTATTTTAATCTTCAAGGGAATTGACATTTTGATAAGGCATGACAAATATAATATACATAAAATAGGCTAGTTCAACTCAAATGTGGTATTTAATAAAAATATCAAGTCATTTTTGTAAGATGGCTTACACTTTACTTCATGCATCCCTGTTCCAAAAGTTGGCTTACACGACAGGAATAAGTGACTAAAAACTAAAAATATAATCCTTTAGTTCTTAAAATATTGATACACTATATACTTTACACTTAAACAAGCCAAACAAAACTGTTCTTTCTGGAATTTGTAGCCATCATTTCTGTGTATGCATATCCTGAGAAATATACTTGAAACATGAGGAAATCTTTCATTGATTTGCACATTATCAAATATACTGTGGTATATTTCAAACCATTAACTCTCGAAACTTCTTTGGTGTTCTCCAAATAGCATTCTGGGGTGAGTTAAGTGCATGAAATTTGTTCCCACAGAAGAACCGAACTTCAGAGAAAAATTTCAGGGATGCAAGGCAAATGTAAACAGCCATGTTACTGCAAGTTTTATACTCTGTCATGCTATTATTTTTCTGAATGTGTTAACAGTCTTTCAAAATATTGGCTTATATGTTTATCTAAAGATAGAGCAAGTTTTGAAATCTTAGTTTTATTTTAAGAAAATTTTATTTCCTCAGATATTGTCGAACACTATGCCAAGTGAGAAAAGGGACTGGAACGCACCAGAACAATATTATGCCAGGTTCACCCAAAATACAAGGTTGGAAATGCTTTGCTTAAATCACTGTTTTAATGTATTCAAAATATTTTAAATTGGAGGTTAATATATACATGTATATGTTCAGGAGATTTTAAAGAATAAAATGCTATTTCTGCAATGTAGCAGCCTGTGTTGATGATAATCGTTGTAGTACCAAAAAGTAAAGCAGTATAGAAATCCCCCGACTTAATATTTTTCTTTTAAGTACGTGAAAACTAAAGGAAGAGCTCACTTGATCTAATTCCATGTTTTTAAGGCATATGAATTCAGGTAAAATGTACAAGAGGTTGTGATAATAACATTGCAAGATCAGCTATATTTAAATTATTATTTTGTACATATTGTTCAATAAGTGGATCTAAGTCCAATATTTAAAAATATATATGTAAAAAAATAAAATATTGTTCAGTCTATTTTTATGAGTTTTGAAATATTAAAATATAGAAAATAGAAATTATAAATAATTGATATATATAATGTGTATACACACACACACATAATATACATCTCTGTAAGATCTGAATATGCCAATTCTGAGGAAAACTGAAAATTTACATTTGGTATTCATAACTTATGAACAAGTGCACTTCTTTAGAAATTTGTATTTCACAAATAACTTATATACAAT